>CABFVX010001368.1:87990-132920 GCA_902151425.1 Timema shepardi | reverse complement strand
GGCGAAACAAGACAAAAGTATAAGGGAATGGGGGAGAGATGCATCAACATTTCCCTTGAAAATATATGGAAAACCATCTTGCAAACCCAGCTGTAATTCAATCAAACAAGTATACAGATAGGAAGCACTCATGAAATAGCTTACCTCATCAGCAAAGATAAACAAGTCCTCTTCATGAGCAAATTTAATAATTTCTACGATGTTGTCTCTATTTAGAACTTGGCCTGAAAATATAGAAAACAGGAGACATATTTTCAATGATAAAACATGAAAGTATAGTAATAACTAAACTATATTTTTTTTAAAAAGGTTGTGAAGTCTTTGTTTTATTCCCTTATCTGTGAATTTGCAACAAATGTGGGTCAATTTCATTTGGGAAAGGAGAAAAATACATTTCAATAGCTATTCAAAAGAGACAGGAGAGAGTGATAATAGTAAAAATAACAAACTCTTGTGTCAGAGTTTTGGAAGATGAAACACTTGTCATAAGAGTGATGAAAACTCACCAGTCGGGTTGCCAGGATTGATTACAACAATCACCCGAGGTTCACTCACTTCCTTTGCTTCTTTAATAGCACGTTTCAGTTCAGAGATTTCAAGACTCCATCCCTTCTCCTCATCTAAATAGTAGCCAATCTACCCAACATACACAATAATAAAGATAAATGTCAGCTAGATTAGTAAAATGTAAACAAACTATATATAATTAGAGATTCGTAAAAATCTCAAAAAAGTATTTTGAATACAATTATGAAAACCTTGAATTCAATTAACAATTCTAAGCAATCAGTAAAATAAATTATTTAGACTTGTGTATTTGGAAGAATAACAAAATCACAAAAAGATTCAAAAATGTATTTACTAAAAAAAAGTGGGACAAACAAAATAGTACCATATCTGTGAGTGACACAAAGTCTTAAACAATTTTTTTAAACTTAATTTTTAATATTTTCACTTTAAGTAAAGTTACACATTTTAAATTATTGATGATTATATCACTATGTTATTGCATTATAAAATGTTTGGAACATAAGCCTCTCCCCCACCTCCATTCCTCCCACCACCTCAGTCTTCTCTTTCCTCCACACTCCTTCTTACCCCCTTTAGCCATCTATCCCTTGGTATTCCGCTCGTCCCCCTATCCTCCCACCTCCATATCCAACATCTTGTTAGTGATATATTATATTTATTTCGATATTTGTATGTAATTTGTTTTATTTGGTCAATTGTTTGTGTAATGGTTTATTGAACTCTCATATATAATTAATCTCCCACCTGCCCTGGCACATACCTGATGCATGTTGAACTCTGCCAAAGTAGCGGAGTAGAGGGGATACTGTGGTATAGGAACCATAACGCCTGGCTTCTTGCATCCGATGTCACAAATCAACAGCTTCAACACGTTCTAGAATTCACAGTTAAATAAAAAAAAAGAGCAATTAATGCAACTGGAGTTGGTTACAATGCCACAGTGAGTACACAATCCACATTAATAACACATACTGATTTATTAGTACTATTTTACTAATGCTGGTGCTAGCAAAAGATATGTAAATACATATCAAAATACAATCAATACAATCAATATCATATACATACAAATGTATAAAGGTAGTTTTTTAACATTTTAAATGCAAAACTTTGTCCTTACTATCATGTTCTTATTACAAACTTTCCGGAACTAGCATAACCTTTCCCGTGCAAGAAAATACGGAAAACAAATTAGCTTTAACTTTACAGTAACAAATAAAAAGGCTGTGGAATCTAAGTTGAAAGCAATTTTGGGTGGTGTCGGAGTTAGACTTGGTAAAAAGGTACCAACTCGACTTAAAAATAAAAATTTATAATATTATAACAATATATGTTAACTGAAACCTTTAAATGTTATACTTTTTATTATCCTTTAGGACCAATATTTGTAATTCGGATTGACAAATTTATTTAAATATACATTAAGATTTCAAAGAAGTTTCTCATGAAGAAATATGTTTTGAAGCATTTTAGAGCAGTAAATATGTTTTTACTAATTGATGTACTTTAGCCCAGCAATTCTTAACCGAGGCGGCCACGAAACTTTTTTGGGGGGCCTCGAAAAGATAATTTAAAATGTTTTTGCTTATTATTGAAGTCACTTATCTTAAATTTTATGTTTTATAATAAATAACTCTATGATTGTAAGCATGTAAGTATAGTTGATTCTAGATTTTACGGGGTAGTGGAGGGGAGGCAAACCACGAATAATATAAATCATGGAAAGTAAAAATAATCCCCATCTGTTGACCATCGCCATTCAAAATTTGCTGCCTTTTGTTTCTACTTATTTATGTGAAAAGGGATTTTCCACAATGGTACATGTATATATTAAAACGAAGCAGCGAGATCGACTCCTGCATGTGAGTAGCATTAACTTATACATTTGAAACAAGAATAGACAAATTAGTGGAAATTGTTCGACAGTACAGGTCTCATTAAATAAGTTTAGGTAAGATAATTTGTTTTTTTATTTGTTTGTTATTATAATCAGTAAATAAAGCCACTATTTTAGAATTTATAATAAATCTTAATAATTAATGTGTTAGCAAAAACTAGGGGGTCACGAAAATATGTTATGATATTTAGAGGGCCGCGAGTAATAAAAGGTTAAGAACCACTGCTTTAGACATTTATGAAGGAGTTGGACGGTAAAAAAAATAAAAAATAGAGGAGTCAGAGTCGAATGTTTGGTGTATGACTCCAAAGCTCAGGCGAATACTCATTAAGGTGGAAGAAGATCAGGAGGACCATGAATAAAGCTGATTAAGGACCTCAAACAAGAAATAAGACAAAGTTTCAGGATATAAAATAGGAAGCTGCTAATAGGACATACTGGATAGCTAAATTTGGACAACACAATGGACCTGTTGAAAGACAAAACAAATAGTAGTACTAATAATAATCAACTTTTAAATACCAAAACTTTTCAACTTACCGCCACAGAACATTGAAAAATAAAATAAAATTATGTTAAAAATAAATCTTTAGAGATGTATTTTCTTTATTATAAAATATATGGTTTGACTTATCTTGATCTCAAGCTAGAGTTAATGTTTTCCAAAACATGGTCAGTTTGTATCTACTTTTACTTTGCCAAATCCTCACTATGCAATAAGCCATGTTAAACGAACAAATGAGAACTGACCTTGATACCCTCCGAGGCCCCCGCAGAGAGGAGGATGTCCTCCCAGTTGCTTGGGATGCCATCCCTTCTTTCGATGTACTGGGCCACATGTCTTCGGATCACCTCAATACCAGGGGAGTCCGTATATGAACCTGTGTAACAAACATATATTATGGGCACCCACTTCAATAGCCGAATGGGCTGTGGTGTCCCTCTCATGCTAGACTGGCTTGATGACAGGGTAATCGAGGTTTAAATCCCGGTCAGGTCTACTGAGGGCAGTCTTCCTGAAATGGATTCCCACTCTCCTTTCAAGCAAATGCAGGTAGATTATCTCTGAAAATGCTTCCTTCCTCATCACCTAACCCATTAGAGTAATTATCACACATGCATATAGTCTGAACAGGTAGTATTACAGAGTGATGTATATAAAATGGGCCTGCCCTTGGTCATAGCTACAAAATAGATTTAGCTGCCATGATGTATTCTCCATGTGTACAGAAAGTGTAACAGTTCAAGTTAGCCAGCTGACTACTTTGGAGTGAGAGAGAAGTTTGATCCCAGCAAACCACCTTTTGAGATGATTTCTTAAAAGAGAAATTTGGTATTTTATTCTAAATCCAGAAAAATGCTTGTGAATTTCCTTTAAAGTCCACCTTCTCATTGTATTTCATTTAAGTTAGATGGGTTAATTTTTATAGTGTACACATGCACTAGTATGTAAAATTGTTTTAAAAAGAGCTAGTGTCCAGTCCAATTTTCATTTGAAGGCCTTTATCTGACAGCATGAAAAGTTACTAGAACCACTTTCCCGTATCCGTACTTCATACATCATGTGTCATGATGATTTGTAACTGTCACTTTAGTTATTTAATAGTTATTAATAGTTTCTAACAGTAATAATATAGTGAAATATTAACTTTGGCAGCAAAAAATAGGTTTGTAGTTTACAAAAGGCCTTTTCTATGAAAATTGGACTGTAGAAAGACTCCACTTAGAATGCTAAAATACCAGCGAGAAGTTTATTTATAAACCTATCAGTAAGAGGTATCAATAGTTTAATGTATAAACTTTTAGTGCATTAAAGATACAGCCTCAGATATTACAGTATACCAGACAGATATAATAAAGTTCATTTCAAGGCGAGACTAGTGTTTATAGTGAGGTCGGCAATTAGTCGATCTTGCAGAAATTTTTAGTCGCTCGCTTTAGAAAACTACATCATGATCAAAAGTAAATTCTCAAGTCTTCTAGACTCACAAATATATCAAATAATATTTAGGCAAGACCAAAATAACCCTGCTGAGTCATAATCGTTAATATCAAATGAGATAATTAGAGAGTTTAATGTGATACTGTACATTTTATGTAGTCTGTATATTTTTATTTAGAAAGGTGGTGACTCGTGACAAAATATACGAGGAAAGGTAGAATTTAAGGAATAAATAAAATATATATCTAGACTAAATCAAACGCTAATAAAACAAGAGAAACAATGTTAGGTTCATCGGTTGATCAGGGCCCAAAAAGGTTGCCAACCCTTAGTTTAGAGGAATCTAAACGTGCAGAGTGCAAAGTGTGTGTGTGTGTGTGTGTGTGTGTGTGTGTGTGTGTGTGTGTGTGTGTGTGTGTATGACAGTTGAAAATAAAATAACCTCACCCACACTTCCTCCCTTGCAACCAGCCAGAAGGACTTTAGCTCTCTCCTTGACATCAGTGGGAAACCTGGGGTCATCAAGCAGTTCCGGATATGCGACCAGGGCCAGTATCTAACGAGAAAATTTAACACCAAAGTGAACTAATTTAAACATCAATAAGTAACAACTTGGAAAATGTAGTATTCTTATACAGTATATAATGTGAGGAAAAATAATTTGTTTATAATGATATGAGACTTAGAGCTCATTCAAGCTATTTGCAATGTACTACTAATTTAAGTAGAAGGGATGAGGAATATCTGAATAAAATGGACCTGCATTTACACAGACAACAGCCAAGTAGTTATTTCAATATTAAGTAAAAATTATACCACAGTAACAATCTTTTAATGGTCAAGTTAATCGGTCAATAAATCATTTGAAATAAATATAATCATTAAAAAAATTAGTGCATTTAAAAAGTATTTCAATTTTTTGGGAAGGTCTAGAGGGCCAGAATAACCTTTGATGAATAAAAAAAAAATTGCCTCTTTCAGGACCGTACTGAAGGTTTAAGAGGGTGAGAGGTTCAATCACCCACCATCCCCTTCTATAAATATTATTATTTGTTTTTGTATTTCTCTTTAATTCTTATGCTAATAGTTAATTCGAGTTTCATAAACTTCAAAACAGTTAGTCACATTTATATTTATTTAAAAAAATTAAAATCACAGCCAGAGAGGTTCAACTTTAAACGGGTTTTATGCCATCGCCATCGCTATCACCACAGGCTACCACACCTCACACCCAAATAAGTTTTCTGAGTACAGCTCCGGCACCCTCTAACAAATATGCAAGACAATTTGATCAGCAACTGATTTGATCTTGCCGCTCCTCCCCTCGTCCTTATGCCCACGAAGAAAATTATTGCATCAAGCCTTCACAACACAATTTGTGTTAAAATTGCACCAACACAGCACACTTTGACCTGAGTATATTTAATACAAATATGTGATTTATGTTGTTATTAGATTAAATTATGTTTGTTTTGAAACTAAACTAAACTGTATATTACACAAGCATAAGAGTATAAATAGGCCATGCTTTACTGTCAGCACAAACAATAGATAAAATATCACACATATTGAGTTATCTAAGTTGTTTGTTATACAGTTGTTTATTAGACCGTTGCCATTGGAGTTGACACACCAGAATAACTATCAAATCACACAAAATCATAAATATGGGTTAGTTATTAACAAGTCACTTAATAACTTTATCGCCTCTACAAGTATTATCAGCTAATCTATAAACACTTAGTTATTGCAATGACATTGAAACACTAAGTCGATAGTTGATGGTTTGATTCCTGTGTCTAGTTTTAATTTTTTAACTAACTTGTATTTAAAAATGCATAGTAACCAATAATGCTAACACCCAATTTAAGATTAAAAAATGTCCTCAAGAATAAATATTATTATTATTAGCACCGTGTCTTACTACCCGTTCGGGTTATACGCACTTACGCTAATGTGTAATGGTAGGGTGATTGTGAGATGAAATGGAGGACCTACAGTTTAACGTGGAATCCGAACCACGGTGGAGGCCTGGCATTCCCCACATTCACAAGATGTCTTGTCAGAGGTGAAGGAAGGGTTTGATAATCAGATAAATCTTAGCTGCGACCGAGGATTGAACCCTGGCCGCCAGCACAGAAGTCTGACACCTTACCCCAAGACCGCCAGGTCACTGACCTCAAGAATAAATAAGTGTGGTAGGTGTACAATTTGAATGAGATGAGGTGTATGACTCGCTTATAAATAGTTCAGTCACTGAAGATGTTCAAACTATGAGGAAAAAAAGCTTTTTAACAGTTTTTCATTTTAATGTTAGATTAAAATAAAGAATATATTATATTTGAAAAATGACACCGAGACAAGGAATTTAATTCTACGACTAGTCTATTCAGGGTCCATCCCATGCTCAAGGTCATTCATTATTCTTTGTGTAAGTCAAAATCTGTGATGGATGTATGAGATCATTGGCTACTTAATACCCAATAGAAACACAGCCACAACTGAGTCAGGGTCAGTATTTATACCACTAATTGTACATTATGTTAAACACTTTTAAATATATCCTTATGAACGGAAATATACCATCACCAAAAGTTTTTCCAACCAGTTGCAAAATAAACTAGTTAGGCTAATAAAACAATTAAAACATGACATGTTTTTACACATTGTGTAAAATATATTATAAAAATATGTTTCTCAAGGTGTTGTATCACTAACCTTTCGGAGACTTTGGTTTAAATTTAGGAGTAGTTGACTATTTAGAATACTTTACAAATGAAGGGAAAGTGCTTTCTAGCTGCTCACAATGTGTGTTATCATTAGTGTTAATTATTATTATTATTATTAGCACCGCGTCTTACTACCCGTTTGGGTTATACGCAATTAGTGTTAATTGAAAGGGGAAAAAAATGTAGTGGGTTCGAAATCAAGATGTGTAGTAAGCATTTGGTCCAAAAAAGTATGAGACTACTGAGGAGTGGAGGAGGTTACATAATGAAAAGTTACATACCCAGTACCCAACACAAGACATTGTTAGGATATTCAAGCCTCGTAAATTACGGTGGGCAGGACATTTAACGTGAATGGAAGAATCTAGAACTGTATTTAGGGTACTGACTGTAAAACTAATGGGAAAAGACCACTGGGAAGATCTAGACAGGTGTAAGGATAATATTAGAATGGACCTGGGGGAGATAGGGTGTAATGAGTTGGACTGGATAGAAAGAGCTCAAGATAGGGATAGGTGGCATACTTCTGTAAGTGCGGTATTGAACTTTCGAGTTCCTAGTGCCATTGAGCAAGTAAGTATAGAGTTTAAAAGCCCCTTTTTATTTTAAACATATGTAAAAAAAAATCATTCTACTAAAAGAACCACTTGTTGCAAACGTTCATAAACCCCACAATATTTAAGAATTGGTTTGGTATTTAAGGATAAAGTCAAAATAGAGGTGCAGTTGTTATAAGAATAAAGATCCCCCTTCCTTAAAAAAAGAAATAAACTAATTTTCAGAAGTGTCACAACACAAAATTCTAAATTAATGTAGTATTGTTTTAGAATTGCTTCCCTTCCCATTAGAAATGTCTCAATGTGCGGATAAATCACTTCTAGTAGACAAAACCTTAACTGGCTTGTACACATTTTCCACCTAGTTTTACTGATTTTATATTTTTTATATTATGCTATTAGTCAGGGTACACAATTTGAAAATTAACCTAACATACCTAATTATTATTATTAGCACCGCGTCTTACTACCCGTTCGGGTTATACGCACTTACGCTAATGTGTAATGGTAGGGTGATTATGAGATGAAATGAAGGACCTACAGTTTAACGTGGAATCCGAACCACGGTGGAGGCCTGGCATTCCTCGCATTCACAAGATGTCTTGTCAGAGGTGAAGGAAGGGTTTGGTAATCAGAAAAATCTTTGCCAGGACCGAGGATCGAACCCCGGCCGCCAGCATAGAAGTCTGACACCTTACCCCTAGACCGCCAGGTCACCAACATACCTAAATGGTAGACTTACAACATTGGATAGTTTAATGTGCACACGCACGCACACACACACACACACAAATGTGCAGATATAAAACCAATTTTGTGCAATTCTAAAAAAACAGCATATCTGGGTTTATAAAGGATTTAAAATGAATAAAAGAAAAATACGATTAAAAGTAAACGTTTATTGAACTTTACTTAGTGGGTAACATCTTTTTATTATCAAATTATATCTTAGTATTTGCAGTTATTAACAGCTATAGGTAAAATCTATTTATATTAAAGCTCGACCTTGCTATTAGCAGTTCTGACACCATATGTATCAGGGGCATGCAAGAATGACATTTTTAATTATGCAGTTCTAAATATAATTTTGTCCAGTTTTGAATAAGCCTTAAATTATACTGTGCATAACAAATAACAATATTACTCCATGGTGATATAGTTCACTCTTATACGTAGCACTACCCGCGTCACAGCATGTTTGTTAATTAAGTCAATTATGTACTTGAAATGACTTTCTCCCCTTGGGTTACATAAGTCATTAGGACAGTTACCAAGGTCAAGTGGCGGCTAAAACTAGCCGAGACTACAACAGTTTTAGAAGTTCTTTAGTTTATGGTCAGTCAAACTGGCCAGCCAAAATATATTAGTTCATTAATCTTGAAAAACTAACAGAAAATGCATGGTCCCGAAAAAAAATACTGCTTCTTTGCATACAAATGAGATGACACAACACCTCAGGGACACTTGCATGGATTTCCTCTAGGGTGTTCAAAATTCAAAAATATTTGTCATAAGTGCTAGTATATCATATAAACCTATAAATAATTATGAATATAGTTTAAGTATTACATGCTTGAGTGGCAGTATAGTCTAAGGTGTCACTCTCGCAATAAACTAGACTACCGATGACATAGAGATCGGAGTTCAATCCCGATCAGGTGTACTGAGGGTGGTTTTCCCAAAATTGTTTCCCACTCTCCCACCATTCAAATATGGATACACTTAATCTAAATTCAACCTTCCTAATCCTTAACACATTAGTGTAATTAGTACATAGGCGTACAACCCTAATGGATAGTAAGATGAGGTGGTTAAATAAAAATTAAAGTATTTAAAATCCAAATAATATACATTCACCTAGTATATTATAATATACATACACACAAAATAAGTATCCATAGCTAGACTAATACATTAATAATTAGAGCTTAAAATTCAAACAGTTGACAAGTATCTGAAATATTTCTAACTGGATGAAAAAATATTGTTTTTGTATCCAGACAAGAATCGAGCCCCGACTTCTCGTGCCCATACCCGGACCAGACACAGGTTATCATGACCAAGAACACTAAGGGTAATTCCATGTGATATCAAAAAGTACTCTAACATTGCAAGTTTTTCTTAACTTGACATTTTTATTGGACATCCAAAAGATTGTATGTTTCTAGGTGAAAACGTTAGATAAAGTTATAGAGCTTTAAAAGGTAGGAAAATGTTAAATTTTCAATCAATCACAAGTTGTAGTCATTATAATCATCATCATCCTCCACCCTGTGGCTGTGTCAGTTTAGTAAAATGCCTCTATCTTCCTCTATCCTTATATCATTATTCCTCCTTTAATTGCTTCCATTCCTCTCCTCTCTTGCACACTTTCTGTTATCTGCTCCTTCCATCTCTTTCTTGGCCTATCTTGTGGTATTTTCCTACATATTTCATTTCAATCATTCTCTTTAACATACTATATTTTTCCATCCTCATTACATGCCCATACCATTTCATGTACCCCAACTCTTTCTGGGATAACTTGATTCCTAATCTTGTTTCTCCTAGCAAGTATTGAAATAATATTAGGAGTTCTGATTAAGATACAATGATACAGATCTTCACCATTTTAAAGCTCTTGGCTCACACTTTAAATGAAATAATTATAGCCACAAAAATGTAACCAGGCAAATTTAGGGCTCATAAAAATAGAATTTTACTATTAAAAAAATATTTTGTATTCTTATTTCCATAAGCATGTATATTCCAAGTTTTAACTTGGGACAAGCATATATTATTACAACGTTTATGCATAGGTTACCTCAGTAATCAATAACTTGAGATAGCATAACTGTCCCAGGATATAACTTTGTGAGAATCCTTTGTTTATCTTGAAAGATATCAAGTTTACCTTGCAGTATTCCACTAAGGCATTGCTTATAGGATAGGCTCATAGAGAAGTCCATCAAGATAAGACTTATTTCTACCTTTCAGGGTAGGGGTGTACAAGCTTAAGATGTGTTTTTTTTAAAATAATTTTCATATTTGATTTGGCAAGGAATAATAAATTACAAAATTATTTCTTCTTTATTTTTACTCCCTTCTACTTATATGATACTATGACATGTGTGGGTGCTATTAATGATGTTACATCATCTTCAGGTATTATTTATGATAAATACGATAGATATTTTGTTAAATATGTATTATAAGAAAGTTTGTGAAAATTTTGTGGTCTTCTATAATCATCCCACAAAAAGTTTTTACATATAAGACCACAACATTTTCACAAACTTTTGTATGCCATTTTTATCATAAATAGGACCTGAAGATGGTGTAACAACAATGAAAGTTCACCGAAACATGTCATAGAAGAATAGGCTACTATCAAATAAAGAGAAGGGAATAAAAATAAAGATATAATTTTGTCATGCTTAAGAACATATGGATAAAATTTGATTTTTTTTTCAAATTCTTATGCATAGTTTTTGAAAATATTTAAATTCAAATTCTATTTTTACAGCCCCTAAATTTGCCAAATTAAAAGTTTCAGATTGCAATCTCTTTATTTAAACTGTGAACCTGAAGATTTGATGGTTATATCTTAATAAAGTCCAAATATAATTATTTCAATATTTGCAATTTAATAAAAATCTAACATTTTCCCTACATTTTAAAAGTTTTTATTAACTAAGGATATCACCAATTACAATATCATCACCCTAACGCATAATATTTTCAACTCCATAGCATGTTTTTTTGCTTCTCCTGTAAAGTTTACCTTTTAGGAGTTACTAGTACCTTTTAAGATTTAAGAGTTAGTATTGGTTCCAATCGGTCGCCTTATCTATATGATTGCCAAGATGATAAACTATCTAACACATTGATTAAAGTCAATACTGGGAATGGTGTGATGTCACATTGGCCTTGGGATTATTAATGTTCTCTACAATGAGGATAAGAGGATAATAATTATGATTAACATGACCATAGTGTTAATGTGATGCATTTTAAGTAACTGATGTGGACAGTCTGAACTATAGCATACAGGAAAGAAAAAAAACTATAAATGTAGACACAAGAAAAAGTATTACATTTATTTTTGCTGCGCTTTTAATTATATTAGCTGGATGACAATATTTAAGACAGTAAAACACTTTGTTTAATAATACAAAATATTTACTAAAACATTAGCTGGTATGTTTAATTGAGTTACATTATTTTAATTGTGCTTTTTTTAAGAAGAATTATGTTTTATTTAGTTTCCAAGCTATAGGGCCCCTAAGTATAAAGGAGTGATAAGATTTTGTTAAATAGAGTTACAGGCCTTAAATTATCCTCATGGCAATTTATCCATTAGTATTATATAATCTCATCTTAAGTACAAATGAAATAGGTTTTGTACTCTAATAATAATTACAATGATTTAGAACTAATACACCATGATTGACAAAAAATCCTATAGCCATTTATTTTTCTCCCCTGCATCTTACCAATTATCCATATTTTTTTAAGAAAGAGTGGAGAAAAACATTTAGGGGGAGAAAAAACTCAATCCACCCGACCAAAACCGGCGCTGCCCAGTTTGAGAACACCTCCTTTAGCCTATACTTTAAACACATTTCAATGCTTTATATTTTAGTTTTATTTGATAAGATTTAAGTTTTTCTTAAAATTATTTGGGGTCTTGTGTTTTCCATTGAATGAGGGTGTTTTTAAAAAACATTTTCTCTCTCCCCCTCCATATAAATGAGGGTACATTTCCTCTAAATTTTACCTTCCCCCTTTTTAACCCATTAGTGTAATTAAATGTGGATAGCCCACAAATATTAATAAAGTGGTAAGTTTTAGCTTCCCTTAAATCTTCCCCAGTTTTAGTTCTCCTTGAGTCTTCCCCTCATGGTTCAGATGTCACTTTGCTGGTTGACCTTACAAAGATAGCCGACCTCCCCTCTGCAATACTACTTACTCTCACACTCAAAAAATCTGTCTCACTGGTCTTTCTATTCTCAACACAACGCCCTCACCCCCACTGGTCCCATTCCCTTGTTATTAAAAGAAGTAACTGTTTGCTTAGAGTACAGCCCGCCTCGGTGGTCTAGTGGTCAGAGTTTCTGTTTAGAGATTCAGAGGTCCCAGTGTTTGATCTCTGGTGCTGTCAAATTTTTCTGTGAAGCAGGGTCAAACTAATCCTTGTGAGGACAAATGAGCTGCTACTAGAAACCAGAAGTAGCAGCTCCGGTCTAGAAAACTGAGATTAACAGCCAGAGGGTTTGTTGTGCTGACCACATGACACCCTCTATCCATAAATATTGGTACTATCTTCACCAACATAGGGCCGCTTTGTATAGCTTGCTTATGGGCTAACACCATAAAGTTTTGTAGAGTATACTAGCAACCACCCCACCCCTCTCCTCGCAATAGAACAAAGGACAAGGCTGTCAGTCAAGAGCTTAACAAAGAGGAGTCATCAAACCTACTGTTTGCGGTGTGTAAAACAAAACATCGGTTCTAAGACTATGTGATACCAAATGTCGACCAAAGTCTTAGCCATATGTGCCATAATTGGTCAATGATAAAATTTAGGATCGGCATCGGCCAAACCCTAATTTATATATTAATACAGTTCTTACTAATAACTTAAGCAAGCCTTTCATGCGTAACTTGAATTAAAATTTCCATCAATAAAGATCAAATAAGTATTATAGTGGTGGGGGTAAAATATTATGACGATCATAAGGGATCAAGGATCAAGCCATGTGTTCGGCTAGAAGGCTAAAAATAATTTTAAATTAATATAATTTGATTCACAGTTTCCTTGTAAGTATAATGATAATTTATCTTTTTTATTACTGGTTTATGTGTGTACCATTCTCATTTATTTGCATGTAAAGGCTCATAGTTATAGGCCTAGTAGGTAGTTTGTCATGATTAAAGCCAACTTTTACTTCTACACTAAACAGAGTACAAATTTTAGATAATCAGACCAAAGGACCTGACTTATACAGAATTTAAGCCACAGACCAATCCAATGCATTCTTATAAACCCTTTGACAGAAGGTCACAGCACCATCCATTAACTTGTGCAGTTTGAAACAAATCAGTTTTAAAAATGTGTAATATTGAACATGATTGACTAACCTGCCTAATGAAGGTAATAGGAACTTGACCCATTGCATGACAGTCTCCAATATTGGCCTTTATTACTTCCTTGAAAGGTTTCTTCACACCCTGAAAAACAATTTTATTTAAATTGGGCTTCACAACTGACAATATGAATTTCCTTGCGTTCTAACAGCTTTAATTCTAATGGCAAAATTAATTTTCAAGCTGTCAAAGTAACAAGTTATATTTCTATTAAAAAAACACTTTACCTTTTCAAGTTCTTTTTCAATTTCTGAAGCCCTGATGACAAGTGGTCCACGGACCGCATATTCCATTAATTTTATGTTTGGATTTAAGTTGTCAATGCATAGTTGTTTACTTCTTCCCACATGGGAGCGGCTGTCCAAGTTGGACGACATTGTACGCGATGAGTGAACGATCGAAGGAGTTATCCAATCCTTGTTATATAAAGCTTCTGTTCCCTTCCTCACCCACCCACTCGATCGGTGAACGTGACCCGAGTTCACAACCCGAACTGAAGGTAAAATTAACCTTGAGGAAGACATTTTAAGATTTAAAGCCTATTTAGTTTAACTATGCCTAAATATATACAAAATTATAATAATTCTACAATTATTATCATATGTGATTTACGAATTAAAAGCTTATCTTATATAAAAACTTTTTAAATAATCTACTTTTTATAACATTTCAAGGTCTTCAAGATTGTAAAGAAGTTTCAATAAAAATTATTTAAAAAGAACAGCATAGGTACTCAAAAGTGGCAATAAAGGATAATGGCAGAATTGTCACAATTTTCACTCCACTGTAAGCTGTAGTACGATATGAGAAATGCGAGCCATGGTATTAACTATTTTTCTATTCTAGGATTGGCTAAGGTGCTATCATCTTGAGTGGACTCCAGATTCAAAGACAGCTGGCAAAAACCCAATTTAAAAAAAATAAAAGTAGACGAATCCCAATTTTATCTTATTGATTAAAAACATTGTATATAAAATAAAACTTCAATATGTTCTGGTGTTTTTTTTTAATATTGATTATAACAAAAATATGTAGGCCTACTTAATTTATGATTAATATTCTTATTTAATGCATAGGTCTAGTTCATCTAGACTAGACTTTTAGCTGAAATGAACTAGTTCGCTTCATTAAAGTTCAGAGTAGGCATGGTCGATTATTTATAAAAAATTAATCGATGCTGTCATTGAGCTCTAATATAACTGGATGGACATACACATACACATTTCCAAGGACAAAGACGTGACGCTCAAGTTTATCGTCTGCTACACTGGTGGGTGGAAATATTTAACGGTTTCTTTCAATGTTCTTATGTGAAAACATGTCTCTGATGAATAAAAGTGTTATTGTTTGAAAACCGTGAAGTATTATATCACAATTTCCTAAAAAAACATTTACATTAAAGGATATACAATTCAGTTTTACAGGTAATACTGTACAAATGCGAATACAATCTTTAACATATTTAAATAATTATGTAGTTATCATCAATGTTGTTTACAGTCTGCCAAGACTACACTTATATTTAAAGTTGTTACTAGTTTTAATATTGGTTTCAGAAACCATAGGCTATTGTATTGAAAGTTCGATAAATATAATGAATAAGGTATCTTAAAACTTGATTACATTTGTTTGAATGGCAAACTTTGTGTAGTTGCCATACATTCAACCTATCATTTAGGTTATAGGATTGTAGAAAGTATTATTATAACACTTTTTTTCAAGTTGGCTCATGTCTTGTATATTGCTTTCAGAGACCATAAATTATTATGTTGAAAATTCGATAAATATAATTAAACAAGTTTACTAAAAACTGTATTACATTTGTTTGGATGACATGCTATGTGTAGAAGTTTTACATTCAAATAATAATTTAGGTTATAGACTTATAAGAAGTACGGTATTTACTAAACCCTGAATTTAGTAATAATCCCAAGATGTAAGGGATTATTTCATACCAGAATACTATCTCATTCATTCATTGTATATATTAGGCTACATCAACTTATTCAAAGAAAAAATAACCATTTTTGAACTTTTGTATGCTTTCCAAAGCTTTTACTAACACATTTATTTTATTTAACTAATCACACATTGATGTATCTCATATATTCAATCAAATTAATCAACGATGTCAAAATGCCACATTGCCTTGTATGAGTGTAAGAGCGAAAGAGATTTCCGAAAGTTTCTTTCTCTCTTATACGATGGTATGCAGACGACAGCTCGAAAATTTCAGCCACAGATGTCTATCCAGTTATATTATAGAGATCAATAATGTGCAGGGAACAGTAGCGACTTTCGTGAATAACACGGGTGACGTAGACAATTAATTTTTATTGTGAACTGTATTACTAAGAATTTTTTTTGTGACTGATTTAAATATTTGAATAGGTATTAATTGTTTTATAGTAAGGAAATTAATTAATTTAGTTTAGTTCTATTTTATGTGTTCTCATTATCTTATTAATTTAGTGACGTGTTTAATTGTATCTTAATCAGTGTATGCGTTTTATATTTTAAATAATCAAAACCTTGAATATTCCACGTGTGTTTTCAATCTTATTTAATCAGCAGCGTACCCTAATATATTTAAAATAACTCGCGTTTCCCATTAGGACGTATGAACGGCCACAAACTCCCAGGTGACACATGCCCACGTTACAATACATACCTAATTACGCCATTCGCTTACATTAAGGATATCCAACTAGTTTGATCATAAGGGCCACAGCTAAAACAAAAAATACTATAACAGCCGCATTGAAAAAGAGAATCACCATCATGAGCAAAAATAACACATTTTAGTACCTTAATTTTATATAAAGACATTTTTTTCAAGTAATTGAAAAACTTTTATTTGCAGCCGGCCTACCCATCACCGGCCAATAAAAATTACTAAAAATGACTATTTTAGAAACACTGATTATTTGTTTGTATACGAGACAAACAATGCTACTGTTTATTTGGTGAACAAAATATTCCAGAACCTACTTTTTCTGAAGTACATGATCCTCATTTTCATTTTTACGTTTTAAAGGTTTTGGAATGAACATTTTAAGGATCACACTAAAGTATTTGAAATTTTATTAACAAGTCACCATTTACAAAATTCAATAAAATATATTTCAACTTGAATGCGTTTAAACCAGGCACGTTTAAGTTGCGACTTACGGTATTTATGTTTCACCAAAAAAAATTGTTGTAATAAATTACACAACCGCTTACTTCAGTGTACAAACGAGTCTGATATCAATATTTTTGTTACCTCTTAACTATGAAGTAGGAAACTACTAACAAACGTTTTTTCTTCAATGTTCAATTTTCATTGGGGGTTTGGCAAACTGCAAGTGACTGACATACTTAACCAATCTTGTCAAGCCCAGCGAGCATTATTAAGTTAATAGCAAAGCTAAAGTTTGATAGTTTCTCCAAAAGAGTGCCAAATTTCATACTTTATTTACATATCCTTTTTAGCATTCCCTGCTTTTTAATATACCAACTTGGAGTGTTAGAATACTTTTTTTTATCCCTTCTATTATATTTGTTTTGTTTAAAAGTTCCACTAGTCTGGCATACACTCAAACTTTAGATTGGTAGCATTGTCTTGGGTGTTCCCTGTAATAAACCAACTCCCGACACCATAGATTGGTCCTGGTAATTTTGGAGTCCCGCGGACTCCCGGAATGATGATGGAGATATCGTTGGGCAAAGCATCTTTTGACTCATAAGGAAGCAAATATCCTCCCACGTCTATTATACTAGCGTTGTGATCACTGCATATAATTGTTATCAATGCGTGATTTATAAGTACAACTGTACGTATCAGAAGACATTAAATAGGATGCTTTAATCTCACATATTATGATGGGCATGACTTGCAAAGTGAATGAAAGAATCTAGAACCGTGCTCAAGGCATTTATTGGAAATCTTAATGGGAAGACGTAGACTCAGATTGGAGGGGAACATTAGAATGAACCTGAAAGATATATGGTGTAATGAGGCGGACCGGATAAAAATAGCTCAAAAAAGGAATAAATAGCATACTTTTGAAAGTGTGGCCATGAACTTTCGAGATCCTAATGCCATAGAGTAAGTAAATGAAGTAAGTAGTTAAAATACCTTTTATTCTTCCATTTTAAATTTCTTATATTTGACTAGTCTTAGTATTCAGAGAAATAATTATTCAAAATGTGATCGAATAAAATCTAAACACGAATTCCCTAGGTGTCGTAAGATGGTTGATAATACTGTTGCCTAAGGCCCTAAGCCTTTAATACAACATTTTATTCATAATAATAAATTCTACACAATGTATTTCCACACATAATGTACATTATATCACATAATCAAGCAAATTTAAATGCTTTAAAAATCATGAGTATGTAATGTATTGATTTGGATTAATCTAAATTATGTAAAAAGTCATGGATGAAGGTAATTTTTCTTTAAAGTAATATAGGTAGAGTATCCTTTTAAGATTCATCCATGAACAAACACGCGTTTCTCAGAATGAGGTGAAAACCACTTCACCCCTAAAATATATTTTTTTATGCCTTCTTTCCTGGTAAAAGAGTAACTGCGTTGCTTCCTGTTAAAGAGAAAAAGTTCATAGTATTTGGCAGAACACGCCATTTCTTTATACCAATAAGAAGCTAGCCCTCATAAAACGTGTCGCCAGGACTCTGTCTATTGGTTAGTTTTTACTTTGTTGACCAAGGGAGAAAATGCAAGGGGTATGTTATATATAGACCATAGTGCGTATGTTTATATACAGTAATAGAAATAGCAATTGACCACGACGACGAGGAGGAGGACGATCTCCGGGACCTCGCTCACGCACGAGTCAGTCACAGTCCAACACATTATAATATAAGTCACTTCAATATCACAAGTGTGCAGTGATAAGAAACATTTAACTGAAATATGTGCAAGTAATTTACTGGTGTAATATAAATAAACCGTGTGTGAAATAACAGCCAACAACATTTCTCTTTCTTTAATAATATTAATACCGATTTAATTAGTGCTCGAACACGGGGCTATAGACAGCTGATTAAACGGTATCTTTTCCGTACAGTGATGATAGGCGCTCGATCACGGAGTTTAAGACAACCTATAAAATCATCACAGCAATAACAGGGAATTAATCCGCAGTGAATCAATCGACGCCCGAAGTGGGGCGATTGATCACATAGTTTTTATTATTGACGCCCAAAGCGAGGCGCTTTTATCCCATATTATTACAATTACCTAATCAATTATCATAGTTGATATATATTTTATTAATGGGCTTGTTTTATGGTCGTCTTATTATTCTATCTATTCACCATATTACCTAAAACCATAGAATGGAAACGTATTTCAAAAACTTCTTTACAATATTTGCATTTTGCGCGTACTACGATGCCGAGATCAGTTCTGTTCCCATCGATTTTTGAGAAGAGTCCTACACCTGTGATGAGTATAATTGGGCTTAAAGTTGGGATCAGATGGAACAAGCTGTTCTCTCTGAGGCAACACGAACATCTTTTTACTCATTTTCGTTCCCTGTTTTAAGATGGTGGAAGCAATCTTTGTTCTTGATCATCACATTAACCAAGTATTAATGATGATTACCTCGCTATCCAGTCCACTTAAAACATCAGTTTCTACTTTCGATAGACATGAGCGAAAATGCTTCAAAATAGCGGAGAGTAGACCTATATTTTTGAGCTATTTAACTTTGAAAAATGACCCTTCACCCACCAATTGTGTAGGCAGAGTAGGTAGCTAATTAAATCATGCAACCACTGATGCGGGGTATTTGAAATCGTCCGAGATGATTTTAAATCTTATTTTTAGGGAATGGTGTTTTTTATTACTATTTAACTTGCAACTGAAGTCTACAATTCTCTATTTATTTATTTTTAACTTTCAATACACTATTTTTTGCGACCACAAATATTCTGTCTGCTAAAAAAAAAGTTATGTTTGAAAACACATGTTTAAAAAATAGTTGTGAAAATAGTTTACAACCAAGTGGCTCTAGAACTTTCGTTAGGCTTATATTTTTCTAAAAGGTAGATGACACTTTGGAAGACCATGTGTAGGTGGAAAGACAATATTTCCATTGACAATAATTCAAGGTATCAGAAGTAAGTAACTAGGCCTGATTACTTACTGATGTGAGTCAGTTATTTAATACCGTCTGTAATAAAAGTGACTGAATTGGTTGTTTCATTCACGACCACATTTATTTCACTGTCTGTCATGACGTGTGCATACATTTTCTTGTAATCAACTCAAAGGTAGTCGATTTTGTTAAATCAATTCATGTTTTGTAGGTGACATCTATTATTCATGTTGGCGCGCCTTTTATTCTTCTTCTTATTCTCCAGTTCCGAACTTGCCACACTCTCTCCCACTCGAGAAATGGATCCGTTCTTCCGAGTGTGCTTTTGAGCTTTTTGAGGACTTTTCCTTTTCGAATTTCACATTTGGTATTCCTCAATCATTTTAGACCATTCGAGATACAAAAAAAATTCGAACTGATCTCTATCACTAATTCTCTAAGGGGTCAACCCACTCGAAATATAAAATTTTGAAGGGTTTAGTAGTATATTTGAATAAAGATGGTGCGTAGATTACATTTTCTTGCAATCCAAGAATTAGAAGAAAGTAAACTTGAATTAAATAGGCCATTTTGAATCTTTAACGATAAGGATAATGCATTTGCCATTAGTGATAAAGCATTTGTTGAATAAACGTAGTGCAGATTATTTAATTGACACATTATAAGACGTGATGGAGGGACAATCTAGAACGTTTGCATCATCTGTTTTTACAAAGGTTTGCTCTGTTTATTATTTTTCTTAATAATAATAGTAAAGTGTCGTAATAAAACAAACAATTTAGTTTATTAACCTTTTAAGATAAGATCTTCAATAAATTCTAGAAGAATACGTTTTTTTAAAAATCAGAAATAACATTTCTTTTTGACATAGTAAAAGTATTATAATAAATTTATTTACAATAACAAGAAAATTGGTTATGTGTGACAGAGGTAAATATTGTCCACATTGGAAAATATTTAACGTTTATCCTCTGGTGGGATTGGTTGATCTCACCGGAAATTAATTCGATGTTTGAGAAATTAGTGTATACAACTTAAAGTGAATTTGAATCGTTGTTTTCTCAACCACTCATCTCGAATACAAACGATTTTTGGTGTAGGAATTTTAAAAAAAATTCTCAACTTTTTTGAAGCGTTCGAGAAGGCTAGATTCGAGTTCAAAACGTAAGATCTCGGGAATAGAGGTCCATCGAACTGAAAAGGCAGCCTTTTCCTGCCACGGTTACAACTGTGATGGCGTCGTGAACTGCCTAGGGGTAGACCAGACTCTTCTCCCGTGAGTCGATCACAAAATAGCAGGAAAGTAAAGTCCGTTCACCGTAGGAATTGTTTTCTTAAAGGCCTTTTTCCCTACAAGAAATCTATTATTTAGTAGGATATTGGTAGGAAAAAATACCTTTCAAAGAGTAATTCTTACCGTGAATGGAGTATACACTATACAAATATTCTTGCTTGTTGCAGGCGACGCGAACAGAACTATAGTGCTGTTGGGCTTCAATGTCTGAGCATCGGAATTAAAGAGTAGCTAGACCAGTATATTTTACACCTTGGTTTTGTTAATTCCTACAATTTAATTAATTAATTAATTAATTAAATCATCAATTTAAATTCTATTACATAAAATTTCAATATATTATTATATAAATCTATTTAATATTAATGAAATTATTTGTAGAAAAGAAATTATTCTTTATAGAGAAATGTTAGTTTGTTATCTGGCAACATTTTAATGTAATTTTCATACCTTTCAGGCTTTCACCTGCTCTAGAAATTTCTTTAATATAAATGATTTAATGAGTCTTGTTTCATTTTCTATGGAATAAACTTGCTAAAATAAAATGCCATGTCGGCTTCTTTAGTGCGAAAAAGTTTAGAATTCTTTGAGTCAGATATTCTTTCAAAAGGTAAGATTACCAAAGTTTATAAAGAAAGTAACAAATGAACCAGTCGTACTCGCAAATGTAGCTCACTCCTAAAATGTTTCGTAATTGATTTCCTCCAAATAAATAGATTGTCTACAATGAAATATCGTTAGCACGTAATTTAAATTAATATGAATTAAGTAAATATACTCATTCACAAAATAAACATACCAGATTGTTTCATTTTATATAATGATTTGTAATATTAGTAAAATAGGCTAGATCCATTGAAAATGTTAATACTAAACATACAATGGCTGTATCCGAATAGTCAAGTATATTCCATTCACTGTAGGAATTACTCTCTCAAAGGTCTTTTTTCCTACCAATATCCTACTATATAGTAGATTTACGTTAGGGAAAAAGGCCTTTCAGAAGTCAATTCCTACCGTGAATGGAATATACACTTTACTTGATGCAGTCTTGATAATTTTACATTTCTCGCGGTTTTCATAGTGAAGACTGTATCAAACTATTCGAACAGCAACACACCTGGACCGACAGTGCTGCTTCCTACCGAATAATTTGTATAAGTCGGTGCTCAACAGACGAAACGATAATAATAAAACAATTGCCAGTCAAACACCGCACCAACGCCACATAGCTCGTAGCGTTCGTATCCATGGTTACCAAGGCCACGAGAAGACTGCATCGGTCTAGTCTGCGACTATTCGGACCGATCTACACTTGGTCACGTGATTGTCAATGCAGCTATCAACACCACGAGCCAACGCGACGCCGCATAAGTAGACTATTCGGATACAACCCTTGTCTGGGGAAATCGAGCCAAAGAGCACAAATTACTAACACCATAGCTATGGCTGTATCCGAATAGTCTATGCGCTGTAGCCTTAACACGTAACCTTGAGAGTTCTATTGGAAATCATGTGATAAAGTGTAGATGTGTCTGAATAGTCACGAAGGATGCCAATGCATCCCTCTTCACGTCCTTGGATCCAAGGATGGAAACCACACGTCGTAGATACATTCTAGTTCAGCCTTGGTGCAGAGTTTGGTCAGCAACTGTTTTATTATAATCTTATTTGACTGTCAATTGTCAATAATAAAGACAATGGTTGGTTTCTTACATGCTTTTGATTCTGAGTTTCAATCATTGCCATTAATAATGAATTGATGATTTGAAAAATTTGAATAATCAATCTTCGTCTAGCATTTAATATTGCTAAAACTGTCAAATTGTTTCTCGGCATGATGTATGGTAAACAAACATTACAAAGAATATCAAATTAAATGGTGCAAATTTTCTTTAGGGCTTATAGATGGCATTTACATAGTTTGTAAGATAATTGCTAGGGAGCAGCACTGCGGACCCAGGGATGTAGTAAGGTCATTGGCATTCAAATAGTTTTATGCATTCTTTGTTTGGGAAGTGTGTGGCGATTGTGAATTCATCAATACTGCATCTCATGGATCCTTGGACTATTTGGATACAGCCTATATTTACAAAAATTAAAGTCATAAAGTTTTTAAATAATAATTGAATGATTGAAAATATATTATTGAACATTTTAAAAAGGCATTATTTATTACTATACATCCACATAAACAGTTGTCCTTAGCCAAACAACTATTCATTTTATTTGATTAGAGTAGTTCACCCATATTTGTTTCAGATTAGCTGAACGCAATCCAACGCAAAAGATAGACAGTGTTCCTCGCCTTAGGACAAGCAATTCCAACATGTGACTGCTCTTTTGCATGCTATTGCAAACAGACAAAATTAAGAGGGAATTTCTGACTAGCATTATGCACTCTCTGCAACTAGTTACATCCACTTGTCAGACTCTCACCCAAAGTTTTCAGGGTTTGTACGATCCTTGAAAGACCTGGAATTTAAAACGTGTCTGTTCAAAGCCTGGAAAAGTCCTTAAATTACTCTGGGCCTTGAAAAATCCTGGAATTTCCAGGTTTCAATATTAATTTTTGAAATGGTTGTAAAGACCGTGATGTAAGATGTACTGGGACATGAAATATCTAGCGCATGCTCTTTGATCAAGCGTTAGCTGTTGTCTGCTGTTTACTTTACTCTCTATTCTTCCCATTTCTTTTGTTTTATTTGTTATCTTATCACATCATCAACCCATGGGTTGTGATCTCTATAGCAGCAAGGGGAAACAGTGTTAACTTCTCTGGCAAACACATTAGCGCTACTATCGAAATACAATGTTTTCTCTAATTTCCTATATTTAAAAACTCCATTCCTGTGCATTTGCCAGTTTTTTATAAGTTGCTTTAAAACCATCATTTGTAATAATTCTTTAAAGATTTGCAACTACCTATTAACACTTTTATGTACCTATAATTACAGTTTTGCACTAAAATGCCCGCCGATAGCTATTAGTTCATCCTTTCATCACCCTTAGTGCTAAAATTCCTGTTCTAGCCATACTACAGGGAGTTGTCATTCTATAACTCTATTATCTATGGTTGCGCCATTTTGGTGTCTGTAAACATTATCCTGTGAAATTTTGTGTTTAGATGGTAGCTGTGTAGTTTGTTTTAACTTAATACGTTTTATTTCTATGAAAATCCTTACGTACTGGTTCAGTTTGCTTCGTTACAGCTGTGTTTATTTCCACAAGAAAGTTTTATTAAAGTGTTATAGCAAGTAATCTGCCATGGCTAAATAAATAGTTGTTTCATTATTCTTGAATGGATTTTGTTTCTAACTTTTAATACCATGTGTTACGTAAAGGCAGGCGCCTTTTGCTTTGTTTTGTTTTTATTTACGTGCCAATATGCCGGGGAATGATTTGTGGTTACATAACCCCAAATTTAATAAATGGCTTGTAAAAGCGCCAGATAGGAACAAAGCCAGATGTAGCATATGCTTTTCGGTATTTGACATTGCCAAAATGGGGGTGTCTGCTTTAACAAGTCACATGAATGGGAAAAAACATTGTAGTCTTGCATGTAAAAAAACCCTTTAGGAATTCATTATTTTCTCGTTGTTACTCAACCAGAGCAATCTTCGAGTTTTGTGGCTCCTGATTCAGAACCACTACCACAAGGACAGCTGACAGTAAGCTCCTTCTTAACTGGACAGGAAACTCTAAAGGCTGAAATTATTTGGGCCTTGAAAGTATGCAGCAGTCATTATTCATACAAATCATGCAAAAATATCGGATTATTATTTAAAAAAGTGTTTTTCGACAGTGGAATTGCAAAAAGTTTTTAATTGGGAGAGAAAAAATGTGCATATATATGTTGTTTTGGTATCGCTCCTTATTTTCCGTCTGCACTCATGAAGAAGCTTAAGAAACAAGATTCATATGTTTCATTATTCGATGAAAGCCTCAACAGAAAGTTTCAGGAGAAGCAGTTAGATTACCATATTCGCCACTGGGAAGCAGATAAAGTGCTGTCGTGTTACATCCATTCAGATTTTCTGGGCCATGCTACTGCAGAAGATATGTTCACTTCCTTTGAAAAGTTGATTTCTGAAATTGGTCTTCCGAAACAGTCTCTACTGCAACTATCCATGGATGGTCCAAATGTCAATTGGAAATTTTATGACCTGGTGTGTGATCACTTGAAAAGAGACACAAACATGGCAGTAATTCATACCGACAGTTGTGGGCTTCATATCATTCATGGTGCTTTTAAGCATGGCTCATTATCAACCTGGGATGTGGAGTGAGTTTTATCTAGCCTCTACCACTTATTTAAGGACACACCAGTGAGAAGAGAAGACTACATGTAAGTAACTGATAGCAGTGTCTTTCAAAAAAAAAAAATTGTGCCATAAGGTGGGTTGAAAATTCAATTGTTCTAACATGCACTCTTGAAATGAGGTCTCATGTAACTAAATATGTGCAGTTAGTTACTGACAAGAAACTTCCCAATCCAAACACCAAGTCCTTTACAGTTGTGAAAGAAGCGACCAGTGATGAATTGACTCCTATAAAGCTATTAATATTTCAGTCAATTGCAAAACAATTTGAACCTTTTTTGACAATGTACCAAACTGATACGCCAATGCTTCTATTTCTGGAAAGAGACATGTTGAAAATGCTTAGAAACTTAATGGAGAGATTCATTAAAGAAGATGAAATAAATAAAGCAACTACCAGTAACAAACTGGTTAAAGTTGAAGTAAGGAAAAAAGAAAACCAGCTGCCAGTGACCAAAATAAACTTGGGATTTGCTGCAGAAAACAGTCAAGAATTTGCTCCACAAAAAATTTGTTAAAGAAAATGATGTTCTTCAAGTGCGAATGGAATGTCGTGATTTTCTTATTGAAACAGTAAAGAAAATCTTGCATAAGTGCCCATTACAGTACTCAATTGTGAGAAACCTTAGTTGTATGGATCCTCGAGATATGAATGTGGATACTAATTGTGCAACCAAGTTTGTGTCGGTGTTTAAGATACTAGTAGATGCTAAAAGACGCCAGGAAACTGAATGTGATGCATTAATTTCATCATATAAATAATTTATTGCAGAGTTTGGCTTTTCTTCTGAATTTCCAAATTTTAAGCCTGAGATAAACTGGAGTCACTGTTAAGTGCTTGTACAAAGCCTAGAACAAAATATGACAAATTGTGGTGTGTGATGAAAATGGTACTTGTTCTATCACATGATCAAGCAGCAGTTGAGAGAGGTTTTTCTGTAAACAAGCAAATAGTAAGTGGAAAATATGCAACAGCGCACACTCATTGCACAGCGAATAATTTGTCAACAAATTGCATCAGTTGGTGGTGTTACTAATATTAAAATCACCAAAGACATGGTTATCTCAGTTGCTGCTGGTGTACGACAAAAGTGGCAAAGTTATTTAGAGGTGAATCAAAGAGGGAAAGAAACTGCACAGAAGAATTCAAAAAGGAAAAGTTTCACAGAAGAAATAGATGAACTCAAAGCAAAAAAACAAAGGCTTCAGGCTGATGTACACACACTTACCAAATCTGCTGATAGACTGTCAGAGCAAGCAGAAACAACAGGAAATCTAGCATTTGTGTCCAAGTCTAACAGTTTCAGAAGAACAGCAAGAGAAAAAACTTCTGCACTCGCTGACATCAACCGTGATCTGGTGTTGTTGTTATTATTATTATTATTATTATTATTATTATTATTAAGAACAGTTAATGACAATATTGTGAGTCACTCCAAATTAATAAGCTCTGGAGATAAGATTTGTGACACCTGTCGGAAGGCTGTTAAATTATCTAAAATTGATGAAGAGGAAGTAGCCTCATAATCCTCATCTGTAGAAACTTGCAATGCCAATACAGAAATTATAGCTCAGCTAAAGGAAAAATTTAACTCCACCACATACAAAAGCATAAAGATTGCAAATTTTAACAACTCTGCCTCAAAGTTGGACATTAAAACAAATCAAAAATGAATTTTCTGTTTCAAATTTTATAGCGAGAAAAACAAAAAGACTTTTCAAGGAAAAAGGTATACTGTCATCACCAAATCTGTGGCCAGGCAAAACGTTAGATCCAGACACTTTTGCATTAGTAAAAGAATTTGATGAAAATGATGACGTTAGCCGTCAAATGCCTGGAAAAAAAAGATTATGTCTCAGTTAAAATAGATGGAAAACAAACTCATGTTCAAAAATTTTTGATTATGAACCCTTTAAGAGAGGTTTATGTATTGTTCAAAGAACGACATCCAGAGTGTAAAATCGGATTTACAAAGTTCTGTGAGCTTCGTCCAAAGCATTGTGTCCTCGTTGGATCAAGTGGTACACATTCTGTGTGTGTTTGTATGACGCATTAAAATGTAAAATTAATGATGGCTCAATGCAAAATGCCTGAGAAGTCTGATGGATAAATGCCAATAAAAACATATAAAGATTTTATATCTAATATTATTTGTAGGGAACCAACAACAAAGTGCTATTTTAGTGAATGTGATGATTGCATGGGCAGTGACGAACTCAGATCTAATTTTGAAGATTGCTTTGAGCAAAATTGTATTGAGAATGTTACATTTAAACAATGCTTGCAGATAGAAAACAGGACAACACTAGAAACTATGACAAAACCAACTCAGGAATTTTTGGACTCCATATTTGATAGTATGCCAAAATTACTCCGTCATTCATAATAATAATATTAGCACCGCGTCTTACTACCCGTTCGGGTTATACGCTTATCATTCATATATTGCAAAACAGCAGTCAACATATTCTGAAGAACCTCAAGGAAAACCTCCCCCCAAATGAGTATTTAGTTATATGTGACTTTGCAGAAAATTATTCTTTTATATTACAAGAGACTGTACAAGGCTTTCACTGGAACAATGCACAAGCCACAATCCATCCTTTTGTTATCTTACAAAACTGAAAATACTGAGAAGTTATAGCATATAAGTCTGGTGTATTATCTCTGACTGTATGTCACATGATACAGTAGCTGTACATCTCTTTCAAAAAGTAATGATTGATTTCTTGAAGCAAACTTTCCCACACCACCTTGAAAAATACATTATTCATCAGATGGAGCTGCATCACAATATAAAAATAAGTCCAACTTTCTCAACCTTTGCTTTCATTAAGAAGACTTTGGCATAAAAGCAGAGTGGAATTTTTTGGCCTCCTCACATGGCAAAAATGCTTGTGGTGGTGTGGGAGGGACTGTAAAACGGCTAGCTGCCCTGGCAAGTTTACATATGGTATATATACAATGAGCAGATTATGACACCTCGTCAGCTTTATGTTTGGGCCAGAGATAATATAACAAAAATTAATTTTTTGTATTCAACCAAAGAGGATTATAAAAGAGAAAACACATTCTTACAACCAAGACCAAAGAATGCAAAAACAGTCAACGGGACCCAACAGTTGCACAACTACAATCCAATTGAGAGTAAAACTAGGCTGAACGCTAAGTATTACAGTCTGTCAACTGAATCAAGAGAAGAAATATTATCTGTTGAAGAGGAAGACAACCTATTGAAGATAAGTGACATTGTTGGATTTGTAACTTGCTAGTATTCAAACCATTGGTGATTGGGGTGTGTTCTTGGTGTAGAAGAGGAAGACATCAAGATAAGTTTTTTAGAGCCATAGAACAGAAATTAATAAGAATTGAAAAATGTGGTGCGGGAGAAAAAATCTATTTTTATTGAAATTTCAAAAATTAATTTCTCAAAAACGGGACAGTTAAAAAATCTAAAAAATATATATTTATGATTGGATTTAAGGGAAGAATAATTGATAAAAATTTCATTTAAATACAAAATGGTCAGGCTGAGTTTTTTTTTTGTTGATTTGACGTGAAATGACCCCATTGTTAAATTATGAAATCCATACTCATCTTGTAGAATGACTGCACTAACCAATAAACCAAGGAGAGTGAAGTAAGTGACAACAAAGTTAGATTTATTTTTATAGTCTTATCTATTCATTAAATTTGGTGAAAAGTTATTGTTTCCCATCTATTAAAAATTTGGTACAATTTATAATTTTTCTATTGACGTGTTTAGCTTTTGGCAGTACGAGAAATAACAGTTGGTCCTTATAAAGTCCTTAAATTTATGTTTCATATGTGTGTAAGAACCCTGAGTTTTGTTTGTCTTGCAATAGCCTGTATGTAAGTGCAGTCACCTACAGTTTGAATCATTTGTTGGTAGGAGATAAACATTGTCCAGCTCTAGCATTTATATAGGTAGTTGTGTTTGCTTTCGTTCATCTAATCAGGAACAAATATAGGTGAATTACTTGATTAAACTTAGGCCCTAAGTAATTTATTATTTGGTCAAAAATAAAAGTTAGTGAAAATATATTAGGTAGGCCTCTGGTAAAAATGATTGCATTTTAACTCATTTAATCAAAGTAATAATTTAATAACGTTTCTACACATTAATGTGATTTTCTTTAACTCGTGTTTGTAAATTTTAACATGATATTAATGATGGAGTCATTTTGGTTGAAATTATGGTTTCAGATATTTTATTGAAGACAGTCTTTGTTTAAGCAGGATATTACACACAGAATGTCTTGCGTGTGTGTCCAACAAAGGTGTGCAATTAGTTGTAGACGGCTAATAAACCACCTAAATTGTAACAAGTACCTGATAATTATCTGTAAATTAGGCCGACTTAAATTAAACATTGATATACTGTCATAATTCTTTTTTAATCATCTGTTTTTTCTTCAAAATAAAAAAGGGGTGGGGGAAAGCAGCAATATTACGGTTTGGTTATAGATCCAAATAACTTGATTGTTAATGTAGGCCTACATTGTTTGATAATTTGCAAGTCAACAAAAGACATAGGAAGTAAAAGGAGTTTTTCTTTTCAGACGATAACATTTGAAATTCCAACCGATTAGCTGAGAACTTTCATCAACCATGGGCAAACATGAAGTAGGTACTCCCAAATACATTGCCAACAAAATTAAGGCTAAAGGTCTTCAAAAGTTGCGATGGTACTGTCAAATGTGTCAGAAGCAGTGCAGAGATGAAAATGGCTTCAAATGTCACATGATGTCGGAGTCACATCAACGTCAATTATTGTTATTTGCTGATAACGCTGATCAATATATCGATGAGTTTTCTAAGGAGTTTGAGGAAGGTTACTTAGAGCTGTTAAAACGGCAGTTTGGAACAAAGAGAGTACATGCAAATAAGGTTTATCAAGATTACATATCAGACCGCCATCATCTGCATATGAATTCCACACAGTGGGAAACATTAACAGATTTTGTAAAGTGGGTTGGAAGAGAAGGAAAATGTGTTGTTGACGAGACGGAGAAAGGCTGGTTTGTACAATATATAGACAGAGATCCTGAAACAATAGCTCTGCAAGAAGCCATGGTTAAGAAAGAAAAGATGGACAAAGATGATCAGGAAAAAATGATGGAATTCATAAAGAAACAAATAGAAAAAGGAAAAGAATTTTCTAATAACTCTGAACCCACGTACACTGAACTTGTCAGAGATACCAATGAAGATAAGATTAGTGTTACTTTGAGTTTGAATACTAAGAAAGTGGAGCCAGATGTAGTTTCAAAATCACAACTAAAAAACCCTTTAAAATTGGATGATGGAAAGAAAAAAAGCAACGAAGAAGATAGGTTAAGTAGAAAGGAAAAGGGAGAGAAACGAAAACTATCAGCGTTGGATGATATCATTAAAGATGAAGAAAGTAAAAAAGAAAAAAATAATAGAAAGGATTATTGGATTACTGAAGATATAGTTGTTAAGGTGATTGCTAAATCTCTCGGGGAAAAGTATTACAAGAAAAAGGGTGTTATTGTTGATGTTCCAACCAAGTATGTGGCTGTGGTGTCTATGTTTGAAAGTGGACACAAACTTAAGTTGGACCAAGCTCATTTAGAAACTGTAATACCTGCAGTTGGGAGAACTGTCAAGGTTGTAAATGGTGCTTATCGTGGTAGTATAGCCACCATGAAAGATTTGGATGAGAAAAACTTTTGTGTAACTGTAGAAATTGCCTCTGGGCTTTTGAAGGGTAGAGTGGTAGATAAAGTGCAGTATGAGGATGTGAGCAAATTACATGTTTCGTAATCATCAACCAAGTTTAATAAGTACGGCACCTACCTATGCTTTTGTACTGTATTAATATATTTTGCATTTTCTCCACACATACAGTGGTTAAATCACAACATAAGCCCTATGGTAATAATATAAATTAAGTTTATAATTTTGAAATTATTTTATGTACTTTTTAATATTAATTTGCATTGCTTTCATACCAAGACATTTGATATCATTTTATTTATTGTGTTGCACATAATTAAAAGAGAATGTCTCATATTAGAGACCCAATTAAGTATATTGTTACAAATATAAGATTCAATTGTTTTATGCAAGTTAGGCTATTGCACTATGATATTTACTTGTCTGTAAGAATTTAATGTACAGTAGTTTAAATATATATGTTTTATATATGTGATTAAAAACCACAAAAAATACAACTAAAATAAACCTATTATTGATTTTCAGTTACCAACTTGGGAAAAATAGGCTATTTTAAGTTAAAGATGTGCTAGGTGTTAATGATTAAGTACTTGTTATCAGGTTTAAATATAATTTTGCCAAATCTTTAACGCTTTATTTTTTTATTTTCCATTTCAAGAGAACATATAATCGTGAAAATTCTCAACCTTGATGTTTGATGTGCATCCAAACCCAAAAAAGTTGATTTTACAATTCTGTTTGTCTTTCCCTGGCTACTATTATTTCTTTAGTTTGAAAATGATGCTCTGAAAATTAGGGTAATTATGTTAAACATAATTACGCACCAGTCAAATAGTCAAACTATAATTTATGCTTTTAGTGAGGATCACTCCATCTAGATATATTCTAAAAATTGAAAAATGACAGCTGGACACAGGAATAGAACCCAGGACCTTTGGATCATTACGCCAATGCTCTAACCACTGAGCTATTCAGGAATCATCCCATGCCCAGGGTCATTCTTCACTCATATTTAAAGGCAGAGTCTATGATGGACATGCGGATATCGTCGACTACTAATGTGTGATTTTATTATGATCACGAGCTATCAGATAACACAGCCACCTTTGACTCAGTAGTTGGCTTAATGCTGCCACTTGTACAATTATTATAATTGTAAGGGATTGCATATTTAAGATTTAAATAGCCAAAGCTATTATTTATGCTTTTAGTGAGGATCACTCTATCAAGATATCATATTCTGAAAATTAAAAAATTACACCTGGACATGGGAATTGAACCTGAGACCCTTGGCTCGTGATCTTAACAAAATCACACATTTGTAGCAGATGATTTCTGCATGCCCATCATAGAGACTGCCTTAAAATGAGTGAAGAATGACCCTGGGCACGGGACGATTTCTGGACTACTAGGCGTACTAAGCCAAAGGTCCCAGGTTCAATTCTTGTGTTCAGGTGTCATTTTTCAATTTTAAGAATATAATTGTGCACATTTAATATACTTTGGCAGTGGTATTTATACCTGAGGTATGCGTATACACAATATGGGAAGGCATCTTAAGGTGTATGTGAAAATATATTATTTCTTGATAAACACCTAATTAACCAGGACCAGATTTAGGGTTGGACATAAGTGACGTAAGGACATGTGATCTGGAATCACCATTTTTATTTTGGAGTAACTTATAGTATAGGTATAAATTGCATTTTGCACCAACAACTTCTACTGCTCTAGTAGAACTAATATGTTAATGACTGAAATATTACCCTGTGGCTGTATTTTAGTGGTTAATTATTTATATTGATAATTAGTGATAAAAGTGGGGTCAATCAATGAATGAAAATGAAACATTTCAGAATTTTCTGACCAAAAAGTTAAGTTTTAGATTTTGTCATACAATAAACATTGATTTAAAAAAAAGTAAGATGGATTATCCCCCCCTATTGCTCCCTCTTAAGATGTAAGAAAATATTGACACCCTCCTTCCCCCCCTCCCTCAAACCCATACATAACTTAAGCGCACTTAACAACTTTGCTTGGTACTTACCAGTTATCAGGACCTATATTTGCAGTAGTAGTACTTATCTTTGTAACAGTCAAAGTTCAAACTGGTGATGCAAGTTTCTTAATGTGCTTAGCCTTATTCACTATTGTGTATGAATCTGTAGGATAAAATGTTGCTTATCATTGTGGCATTACTCAAATTTATTAATTATTTGTTTCAAAAATTAAGTAAATTATTTTAAAAGTAATTAACTAACTGGTAGTAATAATTTTATTCAAATGTTTATGTACTCCAGGAAAAAAGAAGTCAAAAAATGTTAAGGACAAATTCCCAAGAAAAGATGTTAACACTAGAAATAAGCAGAAAGTGAAAAAACAAGGACATTTTAAGAACCAAAAATCATCGGGTAATGTTGGTTTATTTTTGCTTTTTAATATATAACTTTTTATGAATCTCTTTAAACCTAAATATGTAAAATGTATTAGTGCAAACATCTTAAGTTGAACTACAGTGGGCCTATCCCCGAGATGTTTCGAGTTGATTCCATTGCGAGATTGGTCGTTCACGTGACACAATCTCGAAACTTTTTCTATTTAGCTATTCTTGAAAAAAATTTCGTTACGGATTGAGATTTTTTCATTCGGATAGATCTCACTGCGGTTCTACCTCTCGGAATCGTCAATATCGCAACAGATAGTTCGAAAATATTTGTTGTTGGACAAAATGTAAAATGGCGTAAACATAGCCTTACTATTTGATAATAAGAGAACTTGAAGAATTTGAAAATGAATTTAATAGAATGCCACGTATATTTCGTGAACGCGAAGACGCTTTTGAGCTGAGTGATAAGAAATTTATTAATTTGTTCAGGCTTAATAAACGGTTTTATTCAAATAGAAAGGCATTCCATCCATATGCTGTATGTTATTTAATTTTGGCTTTTTATGTACCTATTAAAGTTATTAAGATATATCATACATGATGTAATAAGTTATACTAGTAATAGCTTTTTATTTAATCATTTAGCGAAACAAAGAAACATACATAAAGTGTAATCTGCTTTTGCTCTTTGCTTATTCTCTTCCAATCCAATTTTATTTAGACTTTATCGAGCTAACCTTAACCAACAAAAAATAAAACCGAGATAAAACGAAGATGTCGAAGACAACATTTTTGTTATTCTATTGTTTAAATGGCTGAAGGGTGCGTTCACACAGCTATAAAGTAAATCTCAAATCACAATTTTTGACACCGGAAGTTCGGAATTTTTCGCTTAATACGAAATTAGAAGACTCAACACGAATTGCGAGATTATTAACTCAGGAATGGCTACTTTACGGATATTAAATTACGAGTTCGAGTTAAACATGGCGAGATTCACCGTAGTAAGATAAACTCGCAACATCTCCGGGATAGGCCCACAGGAATTTGAAAAAAATTGGTAGCCATCTAAAATAGAGAACCAAAATGAATATTAGATAGCCTATTATGACAGTAAGGCTTTCTATTAGTATGTCCATGTAATACAGCTTCAATTCTTAAGAAATTTGATAAGTAAAACAAACTTTTATTAGGCAAGTAAATACAAAAACTACTTAGCTTTTATATGTTTATCCCTTTTTCCTGTACTTACTTCCATATATAGCAAAACTTAACCCAACAAGTTGAAAAAAAATTTCCTTGAAGAGAAAAACGACTGCAAGTCTAAATATCAGCTTGTATGCTTCAAAAGACAATCAGTAACTATATAAAATACACAAAATGACTTGCTAGGTAGAAACGGTTGGTTATCAATTGCAACCTGATGACCATATTTTTTTAAAGAAATTTGTTAGTAAAACATTTAAATATTTGATCTGTTAGTTCAGACTGGAAATTTTGAAAGGGTCAATAGTGATTCTTACCATTAATTAAATACTCATTTCTTTGTAAACTAAGTGATTTCTAGCAGGGCTGTGGAGTCTGAAGCAATTTCGGGTGGTCTGAGAGTTGGAATCTTTAAAAATGCAAACTCCAACTCCAAAATAAAATGTATAATATTATAACAATAATTGTCTAATTTTAATTTTATACTTTTTTATTCTTTAAGAGCAATATTAATTATTCAGATTGACAAATGTATTTAAACATACATTCCCATTGTAAAAAAGTCTTTGGTGCTGACTGACAGCTCACAGCTGACAGCTTTGAAAAGCTACCAGGCCAAATTATGTATAACTATGCTGAACCATATGATCTTCAAATACATTTGTTTAGCAGCTGTCACTTCTGACAGTCAAAATTTAGGTATATACCTAAATATTGACTGTCAGAAGTCAGCTGTGAGCTGTCAGTCAGCACCAAAGAAGTCATGGGGCTACTGTAGTTAGTATGAAAATAAAAAACTAGAAGCGTATCATACCGCCTCCATGCCTTGGTTTCTAGAACCTGATTTCTTTAGACCCCAGCCCACTTTGGGTATTATTAGTGAGCTAATTTGGCTCAATTTGTTTTCATGGCAACCAAAACATGTTTTTGTACAAAATAGTTTGAGCATTATAGTAGTTTAAGTTTTTAATATAAGTATTTATATTATTCAAAATATTAGTTAAAAAATAAGTACTAATTTTAATATATATTTGATATTCCTTAACTAACAATATAAATGTGGACTATGTTTCAAATTATTATATGTGGCTAGTTAATAAAATTAGCATAGTGCCCAGACTATTTTATAAAATTGATTTTCAAAATAGATTTTTTTTGTCTGCCCATTGAAATATAATTAAGGTGCGGCTGAAAGGAGCGCAAGTATTTTTACAGTTTTTACAGTATTGGAATTTTCTGGCCAAATTAAATCAAATATTTCTTCTATAGAAACACAGAGTTTAGTTTTCTCCACATACTAATATCAACAGATCTTGAATATCTGTCAAGGATGTCCTGGGATTTCGTCAAAACTGTTTAAATAAAGAAAAAAGGCTTTGACAAAATTCCAGGATACCCTTGACAGATAGTGGAGATCTGTTGATATTAAAATGTGCATAAAACTAAACTCCATGTTGCTATTGGAGAAACATTTGATTTATTTTGGCCAAAAAAATGTAATTATATAAAAACTGTAAAATTTCTCACACTCCCTCTGGCTGCATCTTAAATCATTGTCAGGATTTGGGCGAATGTTATATTTAACGTTACAATGTGAGACTGTTGTTTTTGGTCATCAATGTTAGTTAGAGAACATTAGTTCGTTGTTAAATTGACAAACATTTTTAAAGTGCTATAAGTTAGTATAGATACAATTTTACAAACTTATTTTAATGGGTGTAAAACAGGCACTTATAAACTTACGGTGGACGATGTTCGCAAAAAGTTGAGAACTGAAGGTGATCGAACGGAGGAAAACTTAAGACAACTGCAGCTGCTTGGTGGGACTGATTTTGACCGTGAGACGGTAAGGTACAATTGTTTATCTTATTTATAACCTCTTTTTAATGCATGTATTCTAAGTAGATTTAATCCAAATTGGGAAACTATTATTAGTTTCATAATAGAAGGTTTATTTCTTTTTAACCAGATATTTGATCGTGCTGTGAAAAATACGAGAGAAGAAAAGGAAAAACCAATGGAAGATAGTACTGTGTTTACAGAAGAAGACTTTGAAAACTTTGAAAAGGAATATTTTGTCAATTGAATTGAATGTGACTACAATGTGTTGAGTAAAATTATTCAAGAAATTGTGTTTAAAATTGGTTTCATTCCCAAGGTATCCAAATGGAAAGATAACAGCATTACTTTATTTTTGTATAGATCCATCTATTGTATCTAGTCAGTATGATGTAATATTGATAAACATGAAATCTATTATAAGTCTAATATAAAGGTGCATTTTGTAGTGTGTTCACTTGTGTGATGAATATTAGCGATGCGACATTAGGTAAAATTATTCTATCTGTCAGTTGTTTGTTTTTCACCTACTACTCCTTGTGGGTACTAGTGTTGCCATTTATAGAGAATGACCACCTTATAAACTCTTTGTTCCCTCCAATAAGCTATGCCTTAATGATACCTGCTGTTATGGGATTTTGTTTCTTGGGTAGCCTGTTAATATTTACACTTTGGTCTCTAAGGAAAGGATGATGTATACAGAGTAAACTTGAGTACTTTATAGAAAAGTTACATTTAACTTTATCAAACAATGTGGTTGGTAGTGGGTATATCTGGGGTTACGTGCGGTGGAAAATCCACCCTCGCGAAGGCTCTGCACCAAGCGCTCCCTGGCTCTCGGATAATAAGTCAAGATGATTACTTCCTTCCAGAAGACAGCTCTCGACACATACTTGTACCAGAGATGAACCATTTCAACTGGGAAATTATGTCCAGTCTAGACATGGAAAAAATGGAGATTGCCATATCCGATATTCTCTCAACGGTACCACCTGTCAATAAATGTCCGTGCATCGATACATTTCCCCAAGTTCTCATTATAGAGGGGTTTCTGATACTTAACTACCCCCCACTGTTAAACTTATGTCAGTTAAAGTATTACATTACACTCACTAGAGAGCAGTGTTTGCTGCGGAGAATTTCTAGGGTTTATAACCCGCCTGATGTACCGGGGTACTTTGAAAAGTGTGTCTGGCCTGAATATGTGGCACACAGGGATAAGGTTTTAGGCGCAGTGGCTGATGTTAAGGTGCTGGATGGTAGTGAAGATATGGAAACTATGATAGAACATGTTTTCCAAGATGTTAAAGGATTCACTCAGGAAGTGAACAATTTTTCATTGTCAAAAGTTGAATAGATACAGTTAGTTACAGATAAATGATGTGAAATGCTTTTTTTATTAGATTGTTAAAATATTTTTTTAAACTTTTTCCAATAAAAAATCAATGCTATTGTTAGATGTATAGCTTAATCTGTTACAAAATTACTTTGCTGCTTCAAAGTTTCTCAGGACAAGATGGAGGATTTTCACAATAATTGATAGAAATAGTCAACATTGTGTAAATTTTGCTCTGTTTTATAAAATATTTGAGCAAAAGATTGGGTAAATAAACAATAAAAATTATCAAAAATAGTTATTTTTTGTTTGGATGACATATTTAAGCTAAATTCATAATTGACTTTTTTTGATGTTGTTGAAAAATTGTACTCTCATGTGTATGCCACCCACTGAAATAACAAATTGTCTTTTTAGAAAAATCTGTATATGTTACATTTTTATGTATTAGCACATACAAATAATTATTTTCACATTTTCTCAGTCAAAATTAATAACAGAGAAAATTGGCACATTGAAATGTTTTTTTGAAATTACTCTAATTAAAGTGACTTAATATGTCCTAACTATATCACATAGCTAATACCTTATAGTCATTATTAGTTTGTAAATTCAGGGCTTAGTTGTTATTATTGATTAGTGTTGCGTTTTAAATTCCTGCATTCATAAAGTGCTAGAATAAACTTGATATTATGTGTATTTGGTGCTATGATAGTTTTGTTATAATAAATAAACATCACATATTAATGTTTAGTTTGATGATTTAAGTTTCTCTCTTTAATCTTGACTTTAAGAGGGAGCCAAGACGGGCACAATGAACTGAGGCGCTTTGACCTTTTACTCTTGGTGCTGCATGCTATCAGCATAGAGAGCTTTTGGACAGAGCTTATTTAGAATCACAATGAAACAATACTTTGCATTTTATCCAAATTTATATTTCTTTCAACGTTCGGCTGAAGGGAGTGTGAGTAATTTTACAATTTTTATAGCATTAATTTTTTATTTATTTTTTGCCAAAATAAATCAAATATTTCTCCAGTAGCAACATATTGTAATGATACTGATTTGGATCCCTCTCATATATTAAAAAAAGTCATGAATGAAGTGCATTTCCTTTCAAAAATCAACTTTGTAGTGTTTATCAAAAAAGCAAGTGACACTAGCTCCTTCTACCTAATAGGAAGCTAGCCTTCATAACACCTGTCACACCAAGATTCTTTCCATTAGTTGGTTTTGACACTGGTCACGAGAGGGGCAAGGAGTAGGTCATATATAAGCTGCTTGTGTGTATGAATATATAGCAGTAATACAAATTATTAACAGTGCTGGTCAGAGAGTAGTAACATAAATCTACACAACACACAAAATTTAAAACAGGGAATGTGTAACATTACAGAAATATAATCTGTATAGTCTAAAATTATATCTTCAGTGCCGAAGGTTAAATCGTGTGCAATTTTAAAGGTATTTATTTCATAAGTGTAAGAGATATCACTATAATTGGCACTCGATCTCGGGGCTTTAAATAGCAATTATTTCATTAAATATCCAATATAATTGATGCTCGATCACAGGGCTATAAATACCAATTATCTCTCAATATAAACCGAAATGTAATAATTGATGTTCAACACAGGGCGATTAATTAAATAACATATCAATAGATTTTGAATATCTCTCAAGGGTGTCCTGGAATTTTGTTGACACCTTGACAGATTTTCAATATCTGTTATTAGCATGTGCAGAAAACTAAACTCTATGGTGCTACTGGAGAAAGATTTGATTTATTTTGCCCAAAACTTTCAATTCTATAAAAACTGTAAACATACTTGTGCTCCCTTTGACTGCACTTTAACCAAATACTTTATTCACTATACCCTTAAATCTTAAAAAAAAAAACATTCTTTCCACAGTTTTTAATGCCTTATTTAGTTATCTGATTTGTAACTAACAAAACTGAAGTTTAAATCTAAGACCCTGTACTGAGGTTGATTTTCTCTGAATGATTTTACCACTCTTTGTGAAAATTTAGGTACATTTATTCTTATTCACCTTTCTCATAATTTAGTTAGATGCTGACAGCCTAGACAAGCGGTTCTCAATCTTGTTAAACTCCAGAACCCTTTACACCCTTTAAAAAAACTACGGGGCCCCAAGAAGATTTTGTTTTGGGGTTTTATCTATTAATTTTTATCACATTAGAATTTAAAACTGAGAAATTTTGTAAATATATAATTGCTAATCAATTTAATTTTTCTCATAAATAACTTAATAAATATATATAATAAAACTATTATTCTATAAACATGTTTTAAGTGAGAATAGTAGCATTGTTTAACATTATTGCAAATTGCTTTGAAATTTCAGCTGTCCTTTATTAATCAATATAACAGCGTAGTTAAAATTTTTTAGTCTTTAAAATAAAGTTGCAGAAAATTTCAAAACATAAATTCACACAATCTTAGAATGAATAAATAAGCAGTGTAGTAAACTTATTCTGGTACTGTTTAAAGTTTTGCAAAGCTATTTGACTAGATAAACACACTAAAGAAGTCAAAAGAAAAATCATAATTATTGTGGCTTAAATTCTACCCACTTTATTTCTTAGCCCAAGTGGGTTGTCGTTTTTGACCTAAGTCTTGTCTTATTGAGTCAGGATTAACAAAATACTTGCAGGTTATGAAAATATGGGATACAATATTGTAATGCCCGCTTCATTGGTGGTATGGTGCCAGGCGCTACTTTCACAATGGACTAGACTGCCGAAGATGAAGCAATCGGGATTCCATCCATGTCGGGCACACTAGATGTGGTTTTTTCCAAATCGTTTTCCACTATGTGCAAATGTGGATGCACTTCCTCTAAATTAAACCGTACTAATCCCTAGTACATTAGTGGTGTATAGTTGTATAACCTGAAAGGGTAGTAAAACCAGGTGCTAAAAAGTTGTAATGATTATGCAGTTTGGCCTCATCCTACTATGAAATGTTAAGAGGAACACATTTTATTTACACTGTCTTATCATAGTTTTAAAAATTGAACCTTAGTTCACTAATGAACTATCTTTATTTGTCACATGGTTAAATTAAGTCATCATTTTTATTTTAAGTCACTCTCTCTTATTGACATGAGATGTTGACTACTTTAATAGCAATCATAAAAACGGCCACAATGACTTTTTGGTATTCATTTTGAGAGTTAAGACTCCTTAAAGCTTTTAATTTAGAATGTTTTCTAAAATTTATTCATTTTGCTGTTTGTACAAGATTTGTGTTTAAATACAGCAAATTGAAACGCCTTTGAATGGCGGCATATCCATACCAAATCATTATTTCAATCTATTATGGTTTTATCTGGAATGAGGAAGATAGCCAATATGATTCCAAATCAGTCTCTTGTAGGGTTTTGATATAAAAAAAATTGTTTCCAGCCTGTGCTCAGGTCAGTTTGGTAAAATGCCTTCTCCATTTTACTCTATCCTTCCTCCTTTAATTATGTGACACCTTAACTCAGTTGGTAGTATGTTTGTTTACTAAGCTAAGGGACTTGGTTCTATTCCTATCATTTGCACACTTTCTGTTATATGCTCCTTCCATATCTTTCTTGGCCTCCCGTTAGATCTTTTCCCATCATCACATGCCCGTATCATCTCAAGTCTTGATTTCTCTACTATGGTGTGTACATCTAAAGTTTCTCACGCTCTTTCCACACACACGCGCGTACATTTATTATAAAACTCTAGCTGCCTTGTCCCTATTTCAGTTAATGTGTGGGTGACCTGGTGGTCTAGGGGTAAGGTGTCAGACTTCTATGCTGGCGTCCGGGGTTCAATCCTCGGTCCCGGAAAAGATTTATCTGATTACCAAACTCTTCCTTCACCTCTGACAAGACATCTTGTGAATGTGAGGAATGCCAGGTCTCCACGTTAAACTGTAGGTCCTTCATTTCATCTCACAATCACCCTACCATTGCACATTAGCGTAAGTGCGTATAACCCGAACGGGTAGTGAGACGCGATAATAATAATAGATAATGTGTGCGTATCACCCAAATAGGTGTTAGCTTTAAAATTATTTTGGGCTGAACCACAAGTAAGCGGCATAGCGGCTAAGGTGGTATGGCCATGTGAGGATGATGGAGAGGGAAAGGATATTGGAGGCTGGGAGTAAGGAGGAGTGTGGAGAGGCTTATGTTCCAAAGAGACCCAGTCAATGGCTGGAAGCTGTTCATGATGATGGGATGGGCTGTAAAATATTAGATTCAAAATTTCAAATATTCTTTGCGGTTTGTATTAGATGGGATAACCAGGACACTACTCTCTGAAGGAGCAGTCTGTGGCAGTGAAAGCTCATCCTTAAACATGTATTTTTTAAAGTGTTGTTTTTTGATTTCTATTCCAGGCAAGTGTGCTGGCTATCCCTCCTAATTTAAACCAGGAATTAGCTTAGTGCTTGGTTCCAAATAACCTTAAATTATTCTTTAGAATTAGATTTTTTTGAGTGGAATATTTCTGGTTATCACTAAATAAAGGTTATTTTATAATTTTACTATATAGTATGCCTCTATGAGCACAATTCCTACAATGCGAGACCAGCCTTATATGTATAACTAGGGATGGGCGCCCAATGGTCAAAGGTGCTAATCTTTCGATAGAAAACTGCTGCAGACAGATGGGAGTTCGATCCCGATTGGGTGCACTTCCACTAAATTAAACCTTAATAATCCATAACACAGTATTATTAGTACATAGGCACATAACTCAAACAGTTAATAATATGTGATGTGACCACCAATTTACTTCCTTCACTATCACTTTAAATTAATGTTTGATGTTTCTACACTGTCTTATTATATTGTACATTTCCAAACCATTGGGAAATAATTCAACTAAATGTTTTATAAAGTGTTAGTAAAAGTTATTGGTTGAATCCAAGTAAGAGAACAATTTTTTATTTTTATTTATACAGCAAAAGGTATATGAAAGTGTTAGAATAACTATTGTTCCCTTGCATTAAAAAATAAATATATACTGTTTAAATACAAACATGTAACGTACACTCCATTTAAGATACAAGTAACAGATCTACTCTCATGTATCTTTCACCAAATAATATTATCTGCAAGACCATATGTTGATTTTTTTGGGGGGCAGTCAAAACTTTCTCAACAAACAGTTTGTTTCTAATTATCTTTTAACCCTTTATACAGCTTCTGTTAGCTGTAGGTAACCACCACACCTCTAGCGAATAAACCACATGATTAAATATAATACATTTGTTCTTATTTTAGGTTGGGAATTTGGGAATAGTTCGAATTCTACTCTATATTCTAATTCCCACAAATTTATAAATCAATATTTTTAGAAGTTTTTTTTATTTATTAGAAAATTAGTTTAATATTATAAGGTAAAATATCTAGGCAAATCAAAGCACTCTTTTAAAAATTTGAAATCGCTGGATTAAAAACTGAAAAAATAAGTGACAGAAAAAATTATAAAAATGTCCAAATTTTCACCAAAAACGTGACTATAGTCAACTCCCTTTTTATATAAGTAGAACTTCTGAAAGAAGTAATTTTCATTTACATGGCATAAGCGGTTACTTTAGAGCTTTGTGTAGATGCAAGAGGCAATTCGTCGTCTTGTGCACCACAAGATTTTTTTACAAACTGTGGATTAACCATAATATCTTCTTCCATAGATTGAATCTTGCGGTCTAAATCGGTACACACTGCCATCTGCAAAATAAATTAAAATTAGAATGCTATTAAAATAGCTCCTCACTTTTATGGTACATTTTACACACAGAAGAATGTACAGCAAAAAAAAGGGCGTATAAACAGTATAATTTGTATAGTGGCTGCCACTGGACAAAGAGGTAATAGCTGTCTATTGAAGAAAATCCATTGTTACAAGTCAATCTCCAGGTTTTAATTTTATCTGAACTCTTCATGGGGGAGTGTGAAACACGCAACACAAGTTCCTAAATAAAGAAACAAAGGGAGACAAAGGAAATCTATAGAGAATGACAGGGCATATAAATGGGACGATTAATTAACCTTGGTCAAGGAATTTAACATAACCGATGAATTTTCTTAAAAAGGCGGCCATTATTACCTCTTTGTTCAGTGGCATTAGTGTTCCCCTTTTCATTGTAAAATATGTTTGTTACTTTTATCTGTTCTAATCCTTTAACTCCTATGAACAAAAATATAATATGAGGATTATTTTATTTGCCCTGTGAAGATAAAATAATGTCCCACTATCCAACTTATTATTCCAAACACATTCAAGGAATTTAATAAGCACTTTCACCCACATCAGTGTGCAAGAGTTAAGGCGTCAACTTGGTCTGGTTTGATCCACAGCGAGGTCGGGGTTTGAATCACAGATATAATAGTAAAACACCATTCAAATGGTATATTTCCCAAGAACTTTATTTTTCTTATAAGAATTTAGTTTAGAAAATGTCTATATCAATATTGTAAGTCAATGCCATAGTTCATTTAGCGTTCAACTCCTTTATTTATGTTAAAGAATGGCTCTGTTGTATCTAAAAATAAAAATGTATAAGTTTTTTATGCATTAATTTTACTATCAAGTCCTACATTTTACCACTAAGTGTTTAGAACTTGCCTTCCTAGCCTTAAATTTTTATATATATACACACATACACACACAAAATATAATTAGGAAACCAGGGAGATTTAGGTTACACATACCTCTTCTTCCAACGACCTTAACATATCTGGACTATTGTACTTCTCAGGATCGTCATGGAAAATAACCATCCCATCTTTCTGGTTTATTGTTGCAAATATTTCACCATCCTCAATCTGTAAGTTTAAAAATTTGGTTATGTTTAAGGTTTATGAATAAACTAACCAATGGGCCTATGTGGGCAGGATATGAAAATTTCCCACGGG
>CABFVX010001368.1:60992-87930 GCA_902151425.1 Timema shepardi | reverse complement strand
GGGGGGGGGAATAAAAGTAATATTCCATTTTAGATTTAATCTGAATCAGTCAGTTATAGGTAATACAATAATTTTGAATTTTATAATATTGTTGAATTTTTCAATTGGGGGAGGAGAGTCAAAATGTTTATACCAACTTAAATTGTATATTTTTAACCAAGCATTTTGCTATCAAAATAAATAAATTCTTAACATAAATGTTAATATTGACTTAAAATTAGTTTTTATAACAAATTCACGGTGTGAGTTTTAATAACTTGCACACTAAAACAGAACGATATCTAAACTAAGCTGAATAAATCAAAGTGAACCACAGTCTTGTCCATTAGAATACCAAAATCATTTCTTAACCAAGCCAGTGTGCCCAGCTATTTCTTAAGATTTAGTTACTAAACCTATCACAAAAAGTGCTGTTGGGGTCTAAAAATATGAGTTTATTTAATTTTTATTTTCTACGATACAAAAGCAAATGGATGTCATTCCAAATAATATTACATAGTAGACATGTGGTTATGATGTGCTTCCCATCCATCTGGAGCTGGACACACACTCAGTTCTTTCTGCACCATCTGGTAGAAAGCACATGTACTAAGTTCAGAACGCGAAGTTGTGTTATAGATTTTTATTGCTCAAGAAAAATCTGTTGACCTTGGCTGGGTTTGAACTCGCAAACATCGGGTCCTGAGATGAACATTTTACCCCAAGACCATTAAGGTCGACCAAGTTTGCACTATTACACATGATTTAGGAAAATGGTGAATATCTAAAGCTTAATGTGAGCACATTCGAATGACTTAATGAACTCTGACCCAAAAGATTGAGAGACGATTAAGACACTGGATTCATTGGTTTTTCCTATAGTTATGATTTTTCAAGCCTATGATCGAATTCTGGTGCATTTTTTGAGACTTGCCTCATCTCATGTCCTTTATAATAGACATTTAAGTATATTCCATTCACGATAGGTTTTTACCTGGGTGACAGTTTGAAATATCATATGTTTAGGTTTTGGGTTGCCAACACTTGTAAAAGATCACGGTTTTGTTATAAATGTAAAGATCTTTAATTACCTGTTATATATTACATTTCAAATAACGTAAACTAAGTTTTCTCATACTATTTCATTTTTTCAAATAATTTCGTTTTGGAACGTTACTGATTTTGTGTACTATAGTGCATACATCTATACCTTTTTAATACAGGCATCGTATTTACTTGGAAAAGAGAAAATTGTTGTCATTTTTTTACATACAATATATGATTTTATGATTATTTTATCATATTTTGAAATATTTAACTGAATAAAGTATTTTCATCAACTCCAGTGTCCGCATCATTGTAAAAAACGTGTTTACCGTTGTGTTCAATCATGGTTTGAATTCGTCAGTCGCCATTTTGAGGCTATGTTCGTTTGAAGTTTTTGTGAAAGTGGTGTTAATATTTTTCTAAGGGGAATAAAACTATAAATAAACTTTCTGTCCGACCTCAAATAAATATATAAATAATATTGGTCTAAATTACTGTGGTTAACTATCACATTAATATATTACCATCTGTTTTCATTACAGTGATCCAAAGTGATAGATGTCAGCTGTTGGCGTAGTGATATATTAGGGATTACTTCTAGTAACATTTCGAGCTGTCATTCAGATAAACTTAGCTCGTGAATGCTTTATAGGCTACAGAAGGTGTAGCATAAAAAAATAATTATAAATCTGTTTTTTGTTTATAATGAATGTTAGTCTGAATACAAAATAATTGTCAAACGTCAACTAATTTTAAATAGAAAATTGGCTAATGATGGTGGGAGATCAATTTAGTGTTGAATTTACAAAGCAAAATCACAATCGCTTCAATTCTAAAATTGGAGATAATAAGACTGGACACTATTTCAATTTCACGCAAGAGTCTTACCTTTGTAAATGTCTAGTAAGTACCACTAGAGTACCAGTTTGTCAACTCAAGCATATTACCCGATTCACTAGCGCGTGTTTAGCAAAGAGATCTACGCAGGCCCAGCAGTCATTTTTCTTCTGCGAACTTGGGATTTTTCATTCGAGCCAAACTCAAGTCGAGTATTTCTAAAAGCTCCCGAGTTTGAGTATTGTATATTCATAATTTTAAAACATTACAAAGTATATTAAAACTCATGTTCTTAAAAGATGAACGACATGCATTTTTATGAATAGTTAATAATTTTGAAAAACAAAACTAAACAAAGGGAATATAAGTTTTTAAATTATAAATAACACTTATAAAACAATGATTAAAATGGTTTCAACACTTATGTCTTTGAGGATATTAAAATTACACTAACAATTACAAAAATAAGTTAATAAAGTGAATAATTGCACTATGGCTTGGAAATTTATAACAAAGCAATGTATAAACACTGTACAGTGATGTAAAGTAAGTGATAGTGAAGGAAGCCAACTTGAAAGGATAGTTAGGTTAGGCCTAATAGGAACAAACACACTTATCTCTTCATGTCTTCTTAAACGTTTACACTTCTCACGTCTTTAAAACTTTCACGGTTGCACATTAGTTTGAATTTTCGGGAATATTACTTTTTCATTAATGTCTCTTCATATGAAAAATAAATATTTCCTAAAATTCAAAACAATGTGCAGCTGTGGAAGTTTGAAGAAGTGGGAAGTGTAAAAGTGTAGAAAGAAAATAGAGAAGTGAGTTTGTTTATATCTAGGCCTGACCTAACTATTCTTTCAGGTTGGCTTCTTTAACTATCACTTTACATTATTGTAGAGTGTTTCTACATTGTTTTGATAAAAAGTTAATAAAACTGACATTTTAATAAGCTAATATTTCCACAAAATATGCTTCAGTAACTTAATTTACTGTATAAGAAAATGTAAGAATCATAAACAATTAGAAATTTGAAGTGTTTCTTATTTAATTTATTATTCCTTAGTGTAATTGTGCATTATCATGTCTTCTGCTCCATTTCCATTCCTCTATTCCCAGTTGCATATGCGCTAGACATTTTTATTGAGAAATTTACTTCACTTAGATTTTTAATGGTTACAAAAGTTGATGCTGATACTTTAAAATTAAAAATAACATGACTAAAATAATATTTTTACCAAACAATATGAAATAGTAAATGCTTTTTTAATTTAAATGTGGTAAGTTTGGTTAAATATGTATTGATTTTAAACAGGTTAAACAACATAATTCTGTAACTAAACTAGAGCTAGTTTTGTACGCTGTCGATTCGCGCCCACACCAAGGAACGTTTAGGAAAACAAAGGCATTGTTCAACGCCCTTGCCAGGGAATGGGTTAAGAAGGTTTCGCTCACACCAACAGGCACAGGAACAAAGGGGTCAGTTTAATCGCGTATGTTGGCGACTAGAAGGTCAGGGTTTGAATCCTGGACAGCTGTATTGAGGTGTTTTTCCCTAATAGTTTCTCACTTTCCCTCCACACAAATGTTGGCACGTTTCACTAAATTATACATTCCTGGTAATGAGATATGTGCACATTGAAATATATTCACTTTTCCCCTATCAGACTATGAACAAAATAGTAATTTTTTTCTATCGGATTTTACACCAAACATACCATATTAAGAATGTATTTCTCAGCCTCCAAAGGTCCAGACAATTGCACTCTGCTGGCCACATCGGACAAAGAAAGAGTGAGAAACGTCTTGGTGAGTCGCTGGATATTTTTCTTGTACAGGGAGGCCAACACTTGCTTGCATAGGCCCATATTGCTATCTCTACATTAGAAAAAATAAATTGTTATTGTTTATTAAGTAGATAAGTTTACAAGGCCACAAAACTTGTGTGCCAAAGTCCATTTTTTTGAATTTGTAGCAAACTTGAATCCAAGAGATGAAAAGGTACCCTTTATTTATCTTGTCAGGCGAGTATTATTCGACTAAGATATAGCTTATATGATAGCCTCATAGTGTAATCAGTTGAGAAAAGATTGCTAACATTCAGAGTAAATGGAGAGTACTTAACAACACATGATGAAAAAAAAAGAACAGAGTATTTTAGCTGTCAATATATATATTTTTTTGTAAAGCTTTGTAATTAATAAAACCAGAATTTTTTTGAAACTGTGAAAATTGATATCTTGATCTTATGATAAGTCTTTACAGTTTATGTACTGCTGAACCCCAAAAAAGTTGAATTTACCATTCTATCCATCCCTGGTCACAGATCTGAAAAAGTTTGAGGGATATTGTTCAAACTTGATATTTAGATTTTGACCCTAGCCTTCAAGTTAAGGGTAGTTTATTGATGATTTTTTTTTAATTCCAAAATTTAGAAAATGGCTCTAGCTGTTTTGTTTAAATTGGATATCTAAGGAGTGTTAGAGCTACCAAATAACAACGTATATCTGGTTTTTAGGTAAAAATTTGCTGAAACTTTTTTTTTGCAGTTAGCATTGATAGAATTTAGGGATCTGCAAGTATTCAGAATTTCAAGCCAAGCCTGAATAGCCACTCCACAGGATCAACAGGTTTATGGGCTTGCAATTTTTAAGTTCTTTAAAAGGTTATTTCTCTTTGCCAGTCATTGTGTGTCTATACTTGTTGGGGGTGTTTGTGAAATTATGCACAATCAGAGGGAGGAAGAGAGGGTAGAGTGTGAAAAGAACCCAACAAAGAGGGTATTGTACAAATGGCTAGTGGAATATCAAGGTCTAAAGAAATAAGAAATGCATCTTTCTGTAGGGTTGCTAGAACACAAATAAACTTAGTGCAATACAGTATCATGTACAGCTCAATGCAAAAGTGTACTATGCATGTCTTACAAATCATTAATGCTCTTTCTTCTTTGGTAGGTCAGCACCATGTGAATGGTTGTGCTCTAGAATATCGAATTGTATCAAAACTAATTTTTCTGTTCAATATCACAGCATTTAAAAGTTAACTCTGTAATTTACTATGGCTTTATTTTTTGAATATTTAAAAAACAAGTTTAAAACATATTTTATTTTAAATATCTGTTTCTTATTTCATTACAAAAAATTAAAATAATATTAATATGTATTTGTTTTAAGATTATATATCTATTCAACCCAAGCTCATGATAGACTCTATACTCAGAAAATTTATGAAAAGCTCACTCGATATAGACCCCTAATGAAAATATATCTAAAAACTTTTTTAGCTGTCTTATGAAAAGTGGACTGTAATAAAATGAGAAGAACCTTGGAAAATAATTAAAATTAATATTTTAGAATCAACCATAAAATGTTATATTTATATCTAGGATCTTTAAACATTTTATGTTCTATTCTAATACTTATTCCTCTTTGTATGGATGGAATAGCAATAATTTGTTAGTTTCTATTTTCCCCAATTTTTCAAGTTCCTAACCTTAATACCTAATATTATTATTATTATAAGCACCGCGTCTTACTACCCGTTCGGGTTATACGCACTTACGCTAATGTGTAATGGTAGGGTGATTGTGAGATGAAATGAAGGACCTACAGTTTAACGTGGAATCCGAACCACGGTGGAGACCTGGCATTCCTCACATTCACAAGATGTCTTGTCAGAGGTGAAGGAAGGGTTTGGTAATCAGATAAATCTGTGCCTGGACCGAGGATTGAACCCCGGCTGCCAGCAATACCTAATAAAATAAAGCAAGGTCTTACCTAGTGAAAGGTTCTTGGTATTTGTTAATAAGTGCCCGAAGATCGTCAGAGTTGTTGGTGAAGTAGGCAGACGCAAGATCATGATAGGACTGACTAAGTGGTTTGATAAACCTTCCGACCACCTGTGATGTGTACTTGGGGATACCTTGGACCTTACAAACAAAACAAAGTTAAAAACTTATTAGACTAGGCGACACCTCGAAAATTTATGTTAGTTGTGAAGTATTGATGACATAAAAAATTGCTGTCCACCTAGAGGAAACCAATCAAAACCACCACATTCATTATGGCGACTGTCACACAAAAAGAAGAAATAGAATAATTAGGAAGAAAACTCCTTTACAGTGGTTTACCACACCACCTGTTAATGTTCTCTTTCTAATCTGTGTTATCAAGTGTACTTAAGAGTGTCAAACGGTATTGTACCATTAAAGGTTAGGCCTACATTCAAATAATTAATATAATAAACACTGCTGCCAATATTTTTTTTCTAAATCAGAAGCTTCAAATATTTTGTAATAAAATATAAGTTCATTAAACTCGGTATTATGAAAATAAAGCAAAGCTTATAAAGCTCTACAATCAAGTTTGTTAACACCAATTGTATTCAGGATATTATCAAACTACTATTTTTACAAAACTCAGGGCATTCCAGACAAACCATTCTTACAAAGTCTGTAAACGTTAATTGGCATGCAATAGAGTATAATAAAAACTTCATGGTGTAAGCTAACAAGCAAAATATACTGACCGAGTGGCCTCAGCTCTTAGCGATGATAGTGCCAACATATGTGGATAGAAGGTGTCATGTGGTCAGCACAATAAACCCTTAAGTCATTAACAAGTTTTCTAGACTGGAGATGCTACTTATTTATCCAAGTAGCTCCTCATTTGTACTCACGAAGCTAACTATTACCTCGTTCTAGACCCACTGCTTCACAGAAAAATTAATCCGGTATTGAACCTGGTATCTCTGGATCTATAGCCAGGAATTTAAAACTATACCACAGAGGCTGTAAACTATATTAGTGTCGCCGCCACCACCTTTGTTCCTATGTGTGGGCCTATTATTGACAGGATGGGTTGCGGCCGAGGATGGGGGAAGTGACTAGATTCTGATTGTGTGGGTTCATAATTGACTTCCGGCTTGGGTTGTTATGGTTTTATTGTACTACCTTGTCTATTACAACACGTGATGTTAATGAGAAATATTTAAAGATATGAAAAAACTTAATGGAATTACTTAGAAGCTCATGACAGGACGAAGTATGCAAGGAACACTTGACCAATGGCCTGACTGACCTCTATGTGATCCCACACAGTTCATGAACCCTGGTACCCTGGGCTCCAACGGTAGCCTTCCAATACAGGTACTGATGATCCAGCGTCCTAGCCCGCATAGCCCCAAAAACGATCAGAGTGACCCCCTAGACTCGATGGTGATTAGTCTGTTAGCTAGGATACACTACTTTTTATTCTGCCATCTGGCCTGGTTTACTGTGAGGAATGCTGAAATTTTGTTTATGTTGTCAGCGCATATGTTATATTTGTTTTCTAACTAATCACAACACCTTGTGATACTTGTTTTGTCATTCACAATCCAGAACACAACAATTTTCAACAAACACGCCTCGATATAGGCCATATCGATTTCATTATTATAAATGATTAACATTCAGGTGTTTCTAATTTTTTTGTCTGGCTTTTGAAGTTGTCAGGTTTCTTAGTTTGGATTATATTAATGATCAAGAGAGTATAGTTGCTAGTTGCCCGTGTGCAATAAAAACTATTATTATTATAATTATAATTATTATTATTATTAGCACCGCGTCTTACTACCCGTTCGGGTTATCCGCACTTACGCTAATGTGTAATGGTAAGGTGATTGTGAGATGAAATGAAGGACCTACGTTTAACGTGGAATCCGAACCACGGTGGAGGCCTGGCATTCCACACATTCGCAAGATGTCTTGTCAGAGGTGAAGGAAGGGTTTGGTAATCAGATAAATCTTTGCCGGGAACGAGGATTGAACCCCGGCTGCTAGCATATAAGTCTGACACCTTACCCCTAGACCACCAGGTCACCGACTATAACAACTATTAGTTACCGCTGTATTTCATTGTACTTACTCTCCCATGAAGGATGAGGGAAACAAGAATGTATTTCTTGTAGGCTTCAAGCATGACATGTGAAACTGCCAATGCCGGGGTCGTGATGGCAACTTCGAAGAAGTACAAAGCTCGGTCATAATTCTTCATAGCCGCATAGATCATGCCTCCATAATAATAGTAGAGTAAAAAGTATTTGGCATCAAATTGATTACCCTGTCAAAACAAAGCAAATATTTTAATATCAAGTAAGCTTAGTCTGCAAATTTACAAAAAAATCAAAATTGTATATGCAATTTTTCATAAATCTAGACATCTATTTTTTTCAAATATTATTTTACAGAACATAGCTCTGTAAAATACTCTCAAGAAGTTTGGGATTGATAGTTAACCCCTCTTTATCCAATATCTCCCTCCCATTCCCGACTGATTTGCCACGTGTAGTCAGAACTACCATTCTAAGAGTTTCAAGCAGAAAGGTTTTTCTTTTTCCAATCTCATAGACTTTCCCTCTTATACCTTTCTCTCAACGCTCATACTTCTCAATTCCATTGAGAATTTTGTTATTTTGTATAGGTCTACCCAGCTTTGCTGTCTGATCAATTCACAGAATGACTAGCTTTGTTGTCTGATCAATTCACATAATAACTAATGTGTGTATGTATATATATTTATACACCCACACACAAAACTATCAATCCCCCTAGTAAATTTGCCTTGAAAAATTAAATGGTGTCTGCCGCACTGTCATTAGTCTTGAACGTGTTCTATGGTGCAATAAGACACGGTGCTAAAACATTCTAAGAAAAATCTCAATATTGTTTGTATAAGGAATTCCTAACTTTGTTTGTTTGGAGAAACCCTTAAAATATTTTGTAAAACCTCTTGAGAACCATTACATGGGTGACATATTAGGTTCTACTGGCATAAATTACAAAATATATATGTTAACCAGTAGGGTTGGTAAATATTAATCCAACTCATAACCTTTAGTAAAAATTTAAAATATACTTGTATTTTTATTTTTAATAATTACTGTCCTTGGGTACTTGAACTTAGCTTATCAATAAACTTACTAAACTCACGTTCATATTATTACATGAACTCTTCTCTTCATCTTCTTCAGATATACGAGTCCTCTTAACATATTTCCACATTATCAAAAAATTATGGACAGACCAATAAAAAGAAATCTTTTGCAAATCCTCGTGGTAACCTAAACACACGCTCGCAAAACCTTGGTTGGGAATAACTTTTAAATGATATCCTATTATTGAAATCACCATTCAAGCACTTTATTTGGGCACCTCCATCCAAATATTTCTAGCAATCAATAAAATGTAATTCCAGTTTCAGAACTTTGTAGAAGAAATGCACCCACCTCTTGACTGATACTAGTGACATCTGTGTTGAGGATATCCAAGGCAGGTTTGAAACATTTCGCCAGCAAACACAGTTGACACAAGTCTGCATGCACTGATGTTAGTTGAGAGTCAAACAATTGAATCTTATGTATTGCTCTACGCAACAAGTCGATGCCACGGAGTGGGGTTTTCAGCTCTACTAGGCTGTTTGTTAGCAAATGACATAATTCTGCATCTGTAAGAGTTATTAAAAATTGATAAAAAAAACTTGCAGTAATAAAAATAACCAATTTAGAAATTTATTTTCTAGAGGGTTCACTAACAAAAAAACTAGGTAAAGAAGTTTGAAAATTATAATTTTTAAAACCCAAAAGACGATTTGCCAAATTGGTTAAATTTTATATTTAGAGATAACAATAATTTAATTCTATGGGAACCTACTCTATAAATTACTTACTCACTCTATGACATTAGGAATTAGAAAGTTCTTTCCACATTTACAAAAGTACGCCACTTATGCATATCTTGAGCTAGTATTTCCATTTCCCCTCATTATACCCTATCTCTTTCAGGTCCATTCTAATGTTATCCTCCCATCTACGTCTAGGTCTTCCCAATAGTCTCTTCCCATTGGGTTTGACAGTCATACCCTAAACACACCCCAATATATTTATATCTTTTTAAGCACCTTGTTTTTGAACAACCGTTAAAACTATTGCTTTGTATATTCTTAGTTTCACATTCCTTAAAAGGAGGCGTTCAACAAATTACTGACAACATGCATTTCCCGAATGTATTCCTTTTCTAATTTCCAATCTAGTATAGTTTTTGCTAGTCAAAATTGTTCCTATACTTTGATTCAGGAAGATATGTGTTTCAAGGTAATTTCAATGTTGCCTATTGTTATGCCGTGCACTGTGCTTTCGCCCCTCTGTTTCTTGCACTCTGTGACAAGCTGACAACGTTGAGCTATGAATGTAGGCATGAGAGGGGAAGGGGGGGTGGGGTTTCCATCCCCAGTATAACCTTGAAACACACAAACAAATGACAACTAGTATAAATGCTTAAATTCATTAACCCTGTCAAATTATATGTTGTTCACAATAATCTCTTAAATTATCATCCCAAATACGTGTTCTCTGTGTTACCATATACTAAGTCTTTTCAGCGTTCACTTCTAAACCTATTTCCTTACTAGCTTCTAATAAAATTTCTGTATTTCTTGCAACAACTTCCTTACTAGTGCCCAAAAGAGCTAAATAATCCATCTATCCTAATAGCTCCATTGTACTGTTAAATGGCAAGCCTTCCCTACTCTCTTGCATTATGGTCCTAATAACATATATTCACAACATAGACATATTAATATATTAGCCTAATTAATTACATAAGTTATAATATATTTCTTCAAGGAAAACCTCATTTTGCTTTTTGAGTTACGTTTTGTTACTCATGGGAAAAGGCTAGAGGGATAGAAGGATAAACACAATATGACTATGACGCAAAGTGCAAATAATAATTATATTCTTCGATTCATTGTAAAAACCATATTGTGTTTGTTTCATTTAGTGTTTTATACCCCTTTTCTTGTACCTTCTTCTGTCTGTGATGTAAAAAAAAGACATGTCACTAAAATTTGGGCTCTGGTTATTAAATAGATATAATAACCAGGGCCCAGATTTTAGTGATATGTCTTTTTTTTTACATCACAGACAGTGCTGATGTGCTTATAATTTCTGTTCATGAATTCCTTCTTGAAGAAATGTAAATTTAATGTCATTTTTAGTCTTTTGGTTTTTTAGCTAAATCTTTCATGGTCATTTTAATCATCAATAATGTATGTGTAGAATGAGAACATAATGTTAGCTTCAAATTAACTTTGTAGACCCTTTACCTGCATGGATGGATAATCAACATTTCTTGTGAGTAACTATGCTGTAAAGGGCTTTAGTGAGAGGATCTATTGCTTATAAAGCAGGTATTTTGCTCATATTTAGAAAAGTGCAAAATTATAGATGACTAAAGTTTGTCATTAAATAGTTTCCATTTATAGTGTGTTGTGTACAAACATTCCGAGTGTATTTAGTAAAGACATTTGAGGCAAATTTACGCATGTTCACCTTCATCTACTGCAATGCAGAATGAAGCAAAAATTTAAAACATTTATTTCTATAAGTACATGCACAAATATTTTTTTGTAAAATGTCTAGTGCTGGATAATTTCATGAATTCCTAAGAATAACATTTTTTTTCCCTCAGATATGTTTGTTTTTCGATTGCTAATTTCAGCATCATATTATTTGTTGATTTAGCCTATGAAGCGGATTACTCATCGGGACGAGTAAAAAAGAATTAAAATATTTGTGTCAAGTGTATTATTGTTACAACACGTTTATTTTGTTTTCAGTCGAAATTATGTTAGATACCACATTCATTATGTAAATCTAAACTAATGTAATAAATATGTATGAATTTTCATTAACATTTTTGGGTCATTTTTTGTAATATCTAAGTATTGTCTATAGTTTTTGGTGTAAATTTAATGGGTTTTTTTTTTACAAATATTAGGTCAACAACATCCGGGCTCTAATAATTGTAATAATATTTGTACCATAGCACAACCAAATTTAATATTAAGTTATAGTGTAAATATTTATGAAATAAAAAAAATTAATACAAAAATTGAACTTGGGTGAGTAGCTTATTACAGAGCTTCAATATCAATAAAACAATTTGTATCTAATTATTAAAACTCTATAATAACTCATAACTACCCAACATACCATCAACTATTATTAACCTTAATTTTGTCCACACACAATGTTTTGCCAGTGAGCAACCCTAAAAATGTCATATCTAATGTCATCAAAAGTTTTTACTTTATAATGACTTAGCTTCAATTGTTTTCCCCCAATGAAAAAAGTCCGAACCAGACACTAATGTCTTTGTGTCAATGTTAATTATTAAATAGTCACAAGTACAAAGGTAGTGTAGAATACTTTGAAATTGAACTCTTAAGGTTCAACCCTGATCAAGCAAGTTTGGAATGATTTTCTCATCCTCTTTTCAGGCAAAAGCTTGGATACTGTACACGTGTAAGTATTAAGTTCATTAAAAGGTGAGCTACTTACATGTGTCTGGTGCAAAGCGAACTTGCTCTCCATTACAACCGGTAATAAATTCTTGAACCTGGGCGAACAATATCTCATGGTGGTCTGGTGTGGCAGACGGGGCGGGAAGGGAAAGTTTGACACACAGCACTGCAAGCACACCTAAAGAATGTTGCTGAAGGTCTAGTGTCTCCAAAACATTGTCCAAATGTTGGCTATTTTTCATCAACACTTCAGTCAACTTGCTTAGTTGTTCACATAGTTCTCGAAAATTACCTGAAATTGGTGAAATCAATTAATTCAAAAGAAAGATTACCGATAAAACAATCACATGATTCTTTTATGTTAAATTCCTAAATTTCGGTTGTTATTGAACGATAAAATCCTACACAATGCAGGCCTATGTTTGTAAACCTTCACACTTAACAGATGCATAAAAAGTTGTATTATTCTTTGGCCTAACAATGCAACCTAAATTCTTTGAAAGGTGGCTTACTAAAACAAAAGTTGGTTTTATGTAGGGGTGTACTCATGCACCAAAAAATAAGTACACCTAAGGCAGACCCATATTTTTTATTAATGATACATTTTCAGCCATACCGGGAATCGAACTCTGGACTGTTAGCTCAGTAGGCAGACACTTTACTGACTTGGCTAAGGTGTCAGACTCTACTGTAACTAAACCTAGTAATCTAAACTTGAATGGAGAAATTATATCTTTAGTTTCACAAATAAAATAATTAAATTGAGTTCAGTATCTCAAATGGATACCACATGATACCATTTTTAAAAAGATTTGTCCTGTTGCTGGAGTTTTTAGAAGAACTCGGCTTAAATGTATACTTAGCATATAAAAAAATAAGTAAAATTAATTATTTCACTCTCAATTACAATATATGGATATTTTGTGATGATCATCTGCAATAAAAGTGGTAAAAAGTGTACACATTATTACAAAATAGAGCCATATGAAATCTTGATAAACAATGGCATACAGTATACATAATGTGGGCATGTCTATAAAAATATATATATTTTAACTATTGAAAAATGTATACTGTATTTATTTAGACCTTGATGAATTAATGTGAAGTTCTGTATAGCAAATTACATTTAAATATATATTTTGAAACTTTATATACAAAAATAAAGATTTGAAATCGGAATTAAAAGTAGACCCTACTAAAATTCATGAATCATCAAGGCAACTGTACAAACTACTAAAGTTTGTATAACTTTATTTTAAAATAGAGCTACAAAAGAATGTGCTACTCCAATTAGAGAGACCCACCAATTATAAAAAGTGTGTTTACATAATTTTACTAGGAAAGTTAAAAAAAACTTTGAAATGCTCTTTATAAAAAAATGGGAGGTTTAAATCATTATTTATTTGAATTTAATAAAAAATTATTTTCTTTACTTTATTTTGAAAAGTAGGCTATAATGTTGTTTTTTCTATTATTTAGCCTATCATCATGTTTTACTATATTTTCGGGTTATGCTCATAAATGAGATTATAATGAGTTAAGGATGAGAAAGGAAGCATTTGAGAAACAATCTACCAGAATTTGCGTGGAAAAAGTGTGGGAAACCATTTAAGAAAACGACTCTAAGTAGACCTGAACGGGATTTGAACTCGGATCTTTTTGTCTTCAGAGAGCCAGTCTAACACAAGAGTAATGCCTTAGACCAGTGGTTCCCAAACTTTTTTGAGTCACTGCCCCCTCGGTTCCAAAAACTCATGCCCAGTGCCCCCTATCCTTTAATCTAAAAAATCAATACTCATAATAAAATAGCAATAAAATTCAAGGATGGAACAATTATTAATTGAATATCTATTTAAAATTAAAATATATTATGTATATTTAATTAAACATGATTGATTAGCTTGATCCAGTGATAATCTTTTCAAAGTTATTAAATACTACATATTATTAGATACCACATTTAGTAAATAGGTAGAGTACATCACTATTGTGTAAATTCTTAATGTGATGGATGAGCTTGATGAAATGATACTAGTTGTCCAATGTCTGGCTTAATGTCACTTAACATGAGTCTTAAATCACCACGCTTAGTAATCTGGAGTCGATTTCTTTGCTTGGAGAGAAGTAGGCTGACCACACTAAAACCACGTTCCACCAAATACGATGTTGGAAATGCAATCAGGAGCCTCTTAACCACTCTCCATAATGCAGGATAGCGATAAGGAATTTCCTTCTGTAACCAAAACTCTTGGTATGATTTCTTAAACTTTGGTTTCAACTCAATGTCATTTTGTAGCTCAATTAGTTCTTCCTCCAATGCTCCAACTTCTTCAATATCTGAAAATGGACTTAATACCCAGTCTGGAATTTCCATCATAACAAGATCTTTGAATCGATCAGACATATCTTCATGCAGCATATTCAAATGGTCACAAAAAACTTGCAGATCGTCATCTTGTATTCCGACTTTCTTTTCTAGCTCAGACAAGCTCGGAAATTGGTATAGCTCGCGACGGCCTATATTGCGCTTCAGTATAGTTAATTTTGCAATAAATGTAGATACGACAGATTTGGCTTTAATAAGATTGGTGTCATTGCCTTGCAACTGCAAATTCATTTCATTGAACTTTGCAAATAGCTCAGACAAATAAGCAATGTCATGTTTGATTTCTTTGAGTTCATTACTGAGCAAAGCATTCGTGTCTTCAAAATATTCCACAACAGTGTCAAAAAGGTTGTAAAAGCGTCTCAAACAGTTTCCTTTAGATAGCCAACGAACTTCAGTGTGAAACAACAAACGTTCAAAGTCTTCCTCATTCTCAGAACAAAGCTCCCGGAATAGTCGATCATTGAGAGCATGTGCTTTAATTTTATTCACTGCAGTAATAACAGTGTTTAATGAATTGTGTAGGCGTCCACTGAGATTCTTTGCAGCCAGATGTTGGCGATGAATGACACAGTGAATGGTCAAAATATTTGGCACTGATTTTTTCAAGTAAGCGACACACCCACGGTAGCGACCAGTCATTGATGGTGCTCCATCAGTTGCACAAGCAAGTATGTTAGTAAGTGGAATTTCCTTTTCTTTGAAAAACTCCTCAACAACATGAAATATTGACTCTCCTTTAGTATCGGTTTTTAGTTGCCTTGCAAATAACAACTCTTGAGCCAAACTCTCGTCTTTTATAAAACGCACATAAGCTAGAAGTAAAGATTCATTGCCTGGCAAAGTTGACTCGTCCAGCTGTAATGCAAATTCTGTTGTCCTTAGTGTGTTGCACAGTAGATCTTCCACACTCTCAGCCATTTCATCTATGCGTCTTTGTATTGAATTGTTGCTGAGAGGAATCATCTTAATTATATCATGTGGTGGCTTGTGCAGAACGGTATTCAGAACCTCACTAACCGCTGGAAGGATGAGTTCTTCACCAATTGTATGGGGCTTTCCAGACTTAGCAATCAACAATGAAATGTTGTATGATGCACGCAAACCATCACTTTGTTGTTGTGAACTATTGCGAATCATGTTTAACAATGTTGGCCGCTTTTGAAACTTTTCACGAAGTGATTGAAAAAAAGTTAAATTCTTATCTGCCTTGTCAGGATGTACCTTCTTTAAATGTTCAATGAGTCTGGAAGGCTTCATGGCCTCATTAGAAAATACCTTTTCACATAACAGGCACATTGGCAGCTGCTGGTTTGTCGATGCAGGTATAAATCCATACTTAAGATATTCCAAACTATATTGTCTACATTTCTTTTTTGATTTTTCTGCTTCTGCCATTTCTAATCTAAAACAAAAAAAGATTGTAGCCCTATATTTAAAAAAGTGTTTTTCTGTTGCTTCCTTCAGAAATTTACAGCCATAACATTAAATTTTGTTTCAATAATAGATGTATGAATAATTATTAACGTGGAAAAAAAAAGATTAATTCAGAGTTACATTTATTTTAGTTTTTTATATACTTTTTTAAAATGATTTTGCTACACAATTATCTATGTACACATTTTGTAAGTGAATATTAAATTCAAAATTGAGCTCTAGATTAGGCATCGGCACTGAATTTAATTTTAATTCCTTTATATCCCCATATAACTTTCATTAACACTTTTAATATTGAATAGGTTGCAACAAAAATAATAGCTTCTAATCTCAATTCATAATCAACATGTTGAATAATTGAAAACACAGGAAAATAAGTATCACACTCAATTACTATTTTGTTCAGGACTTACCAGTAAAATCTTGAGGAGACAACAAAGAAACAAGAACACAGCACAACACTTTCTCAAAATGTGATAAACTGGTCTGAATAGATTTGGTGACGCGCCCTCAAGAAGGGCGGGAGAACGTGTGACGTAGACTTGGGGAGTGGGTGAGAACGCATGACGTGGCCTAGAGAATGGAGGTTATATGCGCGCAACATGACCTTGGAAAGGGAGGAAGAAACTTGAAGCAAGGAATGTATTTTGCTGGTCAGTCAAATATAAATAAACAACACACTCGGAAAATACCAGCTTGAGTGCCCCTCTACCACCCTTTTGCCTATTATCGCCCCCTTTCAACTAAGCGCCCCCCTGTACAATCCCACAGCCCCCAAGGGGGCGGTACCGCCCACTTTGGGAACCACTGCCTTAGACCATTAGACTAAATGAGTGGGAATGTATAGGGCAATAAGAAATTCACCATTATTTGTCTGGAGAAAGGATATTAAATCAAATTGTAGTGCATACTTTATTGCCTTTATTAAGTCTTGATAAAACTGAAATTGAACTTGCAAGAATTTTTAGAAAGTGTACCGAGATTACTGTTAACTAATTTCAACAACTTCTACAATTTTTTTAAAACAAAAGCATTCCATAATATTAATTTTGTCTTTGATTAATATTAGTTTTACCAAGTAATTCTGAAAGTACTATGTGAACCGAAATTAATGGGATTCACTAACTAATGGTTAACACAAATCTTTATTATTAGCTATGAATTGACTGATCAAACTTCAAATCAGTCACTTTACTAAATACTGTAGTTTATTGCTTGGAAGAATACCGTAATGCACAAGTTGGCCAAAAACGAATATGATTCATGACTATACTAATATTAAATAAATAATATAAATTAATATGTAATTGAATTTCTACTAATTAGAAATCAGTATTGTTGAGGTTAAGTAATCAAACGAAAATTAAATTATTTAACTACAGATATTTCATAGCCTACCTTGTGCTGACAAGGAACGCACATTATTAACAAATTGTTCTAATCCAGATGCCATATTTAATTATAATGCTACCATATTTAAACGACTAAATTGCTAATTTCGACTTTTATGGACAGAATCTTTGTTACTAATCAAATTTGAGTACATTCACTTTCGGGCCTTTATCTATGGGGCCGCAGCGCTAGAGATTAGCAGGGCTGCCAACACCAACTCTCTCTACCGATAGTACACGGACCTGAAAAATAGATAGTACTTGTCCGGAAGGATTTTACTTAGGTTTTTAGAATTATAGGTGCTTAGTAAACAAGTGACAAAACTAGCTTTCGGGTCCACGATATTGATCAACTTACCTATTTTTATAATATATTAATAATAAGTGCACTATTTTGTCTACTTGTAGCGAGCCCCAGTAAATTACTTTTAGGAAATATCTCAATATTAGAGTGTACAATTTGATAAAATTATAATACAAGACGTATTTAGAACGTACAGTTAGGAATGCCGGCAATTAGCAACTGAATTTCAACGGTAGTTTTACTACTCCTAAGACCTATATTATACGTCAAAGCTACAAGATAAAATAAAATACAATTTCGAGCCATCATTTTTTGCATTTGATGACGTACAGTAAAGCTAATAAATATATAGAAAAGAAGGTCTCTATAAATTCAGGCGATGACTGTCAAGCGAACTATAAGTCCATCCACATTTAGCACTGTTGTTTTATGCACACACACATATAATATGAAATCAGTTAAGATGGAATTATATACATGCATAGTGTATAACATAGCGTGTTCGAGATTGTGCCCAAGAAATGTTTACACTATACTTTCAATTATTGCGTTTATAAACGATATAAAGTGACTAATGTAAGTCATATAAAGTTGATTTAATTTTAAGTTACTAGAATGGGTTTATATTTCATGCTTAAACTTGTCTAATAATGAAGAGTGCGTAACATATAGTGCTTAAGAAAATTAAACATATTATTTTCAATCATAGTGTTCACAACCAACACATAGTGAATATTGAATATACCCACTACGGAGGGCGTATGATCTGAGTCAGTACACTTACAATAAATAAGACTGTCAGCTGTCCTGAAGTTCTTTCCCTAAATGATTTCTTACTTTGCACGTAAATGCGAGTACATTTAATCTAAATTAAACCTTCCTCACCCATGACCCATTATCATTAGTACATAAGTGTATAATTCTAGTGGAATACTGCGTATTCTGACATTTTATTAGTCATATCTTCTTTTCGTATTCTCATTGGCTTACATAAGGAACGTGCATTCTAAAGTTCATGAATAAGGCATAAAATAAATAGTTAAATAAACTTTATACATTGTACACTTTTTACTATGTATCACTTATGAATGCCAACATTTAAAATAATATGTTTCAACTTCTTGCGCTTATATGCTATGCACTATTCATTATAAACTATTCATGAATTAAAACCCGTAGGCTCATCCAGTAGCACGAGCTTAAGCAAATTTGTATAAATAAAAGACAATAGATTTAAGTAAGATTTTAATCACTATGTTTCATTATTAACTATTGTATTTTTCTTATAAATCGTTCACTGTGTGCTATGCACTATTTACCAATAGTTATATGTTATTCATTAATATAAACAGTGTTGGTTCAAATTATTATGTATATACATTCTTTTACTTCTTTCTATGCTAATTTTTTTGAAAACATTGGTATTTTATATAGCAGAATAAGATACAATATTGTAGTTGATATTTCTAAATGATTTAATTTATTAACTAAAGAGATAATAATAGCTGGCCGTTGATGGCACTAGTGAGAATATTTGAAGCGCCGATGTGGCGAGATGTTGAAGCTTCAAAGCGATAAAAAAAAATTAAGTAAACATACAAAAGACTGTCAGAGAATGACAGAATAGTTAATTATACATGGCTTACAAAAAAATATATATCTAATTATGATTCTCATCACTCAAAGCAAGTTACATAATTTCAAATGAAAAGTAAACTTTTATATCCCATTAAAACCCTCACTATTAATAAACATATTTATTTTCCTTTCCATTTTATATCCTCCAAAGCATGTTGTCATGGTAACAATTTTGTATTAACATTCTTCCCTAGACAGTAGTTTGCCTTAGTAACCTCTATTGTTGAAACAGTAGTACCTAATCACACACTTGCTGATGGATTGTTAAGAATCATTTAGAATAATTGAAACAACTAAACATCAGCTGTACGCGCATCTAAGTGAAAAATGAAAACTATTTCAATGTTAAGTCTAACTTAAGTTCATTGTTGTACTTGCAAATGTAGCCACCTATACCTATTTTGAGCTAGTTCCATCCAGTTCACCTCATTACACCCTATCTCTTCCAAGTCCATTTTAATGTTATCTTCCCATCTAGCTCTTCCAGATTTTAACATTAGGTTCAACTTTTGATTTAATTTTCTTTTTCTTAAATCTTTAGCAATAATTTGCTTTTTAAAACATAGAAAAAAATGAACTTTTGTAAACATTAAAATTAAAAAAAGGTTTACTTGAAGTTTTGACCTAAAACATTTGAGTATTATGAGCAGACTTTTTTTGAATTGACATTATTTTTAATAGGTACCTAGGGAATTACTAAAGTACCTATATATTGAAATTATTTAGTGTATTATAATTAGGCCTATGAAGTATTTTTTAAATTTATTTTTTAACACATTTTTACTTGTAACCTGTATTATTAAGTGATCACCTGTTTACATAATATGATTAAAAATAATAGCTTTGTGTAAAATGTAATAGGGGGTCTGCATATATAATATGAAATGTAGTTTATATATGTTTTTTTCAAATAAGTTATTTGGTTAATTTATGTGTCAATCAACATAATATTTTGAATTTATGTTTGTAAATTTCTCTGTAATATTGTTGACAGCATTAATTCGTTTAGTTTTATTAAATGTTTTTGTAGAAAGAGTTTAAGATCCTTTTAGGCCAATATATTATAACCTACATTTTTAAATGCTAAACATACAGTTATTGACAAAACAAATATCTAAAATAATGTACAGCACCTATTTATTAATCGTGTTGAATCATTTAATATAGGCTTACCTACATTCAATCAGTGCAGTGTCACTTTTGCAATAAACTTGCCTGCTAATGGTAGGGAGATCAAGGTTCGAATACTGACCAAGTGTACTGATGCTTTTTCCAAAATGGTTTCCTCTCCCCCTCCACTCAAATGTGAGTATACTTCCTCAAAATTAAACCCTACTCATCCTTAACCCATTACATAGGTGTATAACCCAAATGGGTGGTAAGAAATAATAAAAAAAATACTTATTGTATTTTTTTAAACAATTTATTACAAGGATTTAGAAATGTCACATAAAACTTATAACAAACTTTGGGCTGAAGCTCAAAAAATAATTGATGAAGCATCGCAATATGACACTGCACTACATGGTGAAAAACCTAATAAGGATAAAAGACAAGCACAGTCTCAAGTGAGCAGCTTATACGTAAGGTACATTACTGTTATTAATAAGTTAGACCAATGCTATGATCAAATAGCTCACCCGCAAAAACGACTAACAGTCAGAAAACTTCTGGACACATGTATTGGTCGCACGCTCGAATTAAAACATGAATTAGTTGAACTAGACTTATCTGAATTCAGCTACTTTGATGATGTCCTGTTGGACATGAAATTGTCCCCAATGGAGGTTGAAGTCACTGTGCCCACATATTTCATAAGAGAAAGAGAATGTGAACTTAAATCAAGAAAACTAGCAATGGATAATATTTTAAAAAAGCTGGGTTTCTATGAGGAAGAGATTGTAGAAATTGAAATGACAGAAGATGAGGCCATCCGACTAATACAGGTCCATGAACGAGCCCGGCAAGGAAGATTGAGGTCTCAATTTATGAAGGAAATTCGTCTTATGAAAGAAAAGGGGAAAACAGAACCACCCGAAAAAAGGAGAAGTGATGGCGGGTCTGCAGCACTTAAAATTCAGAAAACTTGGAGGGGTTTCAACATTCGCAGAAAGATGAAACGTCGGAAACTCGAAGAAATGCTACTTATAGGTATGTAAAGCATGCGCTTAAAAAAACATGTATATTGAAATACCATATCAAATATATAATACATTTTGGTGGCTTGAAATATGTCTTTTTACCTGTTTAAGTTCTCAGTAAATGCTGAAGAGATGGGAGCAATGCTTTTGGTGAATACAATAACATGACTCTTAATTTATTTTATATACAGAAAATATGAACAAGTCTTAGGAAATTCTACGGGAAAACAATTAACACTTAAAACTAAAACCTTAACTTCAAAATAATTAAAAAGAAACTTTTGTTTTACTGGTATATGTTTTTGTGTGTTAAATGAACTGAAGAAAGTCACGTTGCATTTATGAACCTATGTTCGTGTCTTTTTTTGAACTAAATCAAATTTATTCTTAAAATGTTGCTATTTTTTTAAAATTATAAAACTCAAAGGTAAAAATTAGTTTAGTATAAATTTTAACTTTCCTAAAATTATAAACGAAATTTTAATATTGCTTTAAATTAGGAGGGATGGCCAGCACACTTACCTGAGGGAGAGGAAATTGTTTAGATAAAACACAAAGAAACAGTACAAGTGTTCACTACTTTTGTCTTTAAAATTGCATGCTTTATAGTGTTTTATCTAATCAATTTCTACTCCAGTATGACTCATGTATATTTTGGATGGGTATTGGATACTTCTAATTTAAACACTGATTAAAGCCTAACCTAGTTCCTTATTAGTTATTATAAATATCTTATATAAAGTATTGCTCTTTAAGAAAAGCCTCTTTTCAATTTTTGAGGAACATTTTGTTATTATTGGAATTACATAGGTTGAGGGCAATAATGATCAATTTTCTTCAAGAGGTAGCCATTACCTCTTTGGCCAGTAGCAGGAATATTAAATGTGAATTGTGCTGTTCTTTTAATTGAAAAGGCTATATTGTGTGTGCTCTATTTTATTTGTTTCCATCCCTATTTTACCTACTTTGGTGGTCAAATTGTCTAAGGTATCACTCTTACAATAGATAGGGTTGCTGATACAAGGAGATTAGGATTTTAATCCTGATCGGGTGTTCTGAGGGGGGCTTTCCCTAAATGTTTTTTCCACTCTCCCTCCATGTAAATGAAGGCGCATTTCCTCTTAATTCAACCTTACTCATCCCGAACACATTAAAATAACTAGCACATATGTGTATAACCTGAACAGGTAGTGGAACAGAATTATAAAAAATTACCCTCTCTTCTGTACCTTCTTACATATACAATATAACATTAGAGCTATTTGCTGTGTTGGAAGGCATGCTTCAACCCAGCTTTATGCCTGTCGAATCCCGGAGGCGGGCCGAGCAAGTGAAGGAGCTCAGAAGGAAGATGCAAGTAGAGTACCAAGAAGAGTATGAGCATGCTCTGGTCGAGGTAAAGAGTAAATTACAACATAATAAAGGCGGAAGTATGAAGGAGGAGATAACAGACGAAGTTCGCACCTGGATACTTGACTATCAGGTATTTTAGTTATAATATTTATTATAATGGTAATAGGCTAATCCTATATCTTTGATTAATAGAGTTAAAACCACGGTTTTTGATGAATTAATTTAAGAGGTTAAGAATTGAGAGGGTAACTTAAAGAAATGCATCTTAAGTAGTGTGGATAGTGGAGGGGAAAACTACATTAATAAATGATGTCTCATTTGGAAAACCACTCTCAGTGCACCACCATGCCAAAATTGCAACCAAGATTTTATTGTTCTTGTCATTCAAGTTTTTAATAAGAATAGAAAATAGACAATTAAACCTAAACTATCTTAACTTGTATTCATAATCACAAATCACATCAATATTAACTGTTGATACACATTATTTTCATACTTGTCCACTTACTCCCAAGATAAAGTTTTAAACAAGGTTTCACAAATTTAATTCCCTCTTGAAACATCTCACGAGTGTATTATTTCACCACAATAAAGTTTATTAATCATATCCTAGAGAAAAATATTTGTATTTTACATCAACAATATTAACAACAATTAGGTTAAAGTTATTACAATTCCAACTGTCTTTTTACAGGCTCAATCTGGCAAATTTCCCGAGATGCCTTCTGAAGAATCTGGGGGTTCTGCCTTGTTCTTCACTCGTCAAGGCACAGGAAGTGAAATTAGCAAGTCCACCACTGCATCATCCAAGGGTAGTAAAGATAAGAAAGACAAAGGGAAAAAAGAAAAAGAAAATGGCAAGAAAAAGTCTGATGAAGAAGAAGACCCTGGATTTAAAATGACTCCTTCTAACTTTCTTGGGGACATGCTTACTGCAAATATGGAATATGAAGAGGTGTGGCGTGACAGAGAAGAAGAGTCAAACCCTCAACAAAAAGCTGATATTGAAATGATTCGCGCAGAAAAAACTGCCGAGCTGGAGACAGAGCTAAGGAAAGTTGTAGACCAAATGCTGAGAGATGAGCTGGAAATCTTGCAAGCTGCCCTTGATAGGGATAAGGGAAGGAAAGCTAGGAAAAGCAGTAAGAAGAAAGGAAGAAGTGGAAAGAAAAGTAAGAAAAAGAAAGAGAAGGATTTGACACCGGATCGAACCTTGGATTCACTTTTTGAAGAGCTTATAACAAATGGCATAATAAAAAAATACCCAGAGGTGTCTCTATCTGCATTCCGCGGAGAGCGGTCTTATGCTTCACATGAGCTTCGCAAGCAGGAAAAGGACCCCCTTCCCTCATTAGGAGATATTCGACAAGTGATAATGGAGTATTGTATTCTACCATTGGGTTCCAAAACTATCCACCAAGTAGCACCCCTTGTCAAGTCTATCATGCTAACAGGTCCACACGGTAGTGGTAAAGACATGTTGGTCCACGCAATTTGCACTGAAGTTGGTGCAGTATTATTTGACCTTTCTCCAGCCAACATTGTGGGTAAGTACCCAGGAAAGTCTGGACTGATAATGCTTGTTCATTTAGTAAACAAAGTGGCTAGACTTCTACAACCTGCAGTGATCTATATGGATGGTGCTGAAAAACCTTTCCTTAAGAAAGTTCCAAAAACTGACAAGACAGATCCCAAACGCCTGAAGAAAGATTTGCCAAAAATAGTGAAAAATATAGGTCCTGAAGATCAAATAATTTTGATTGGATTGTCCCACTGTCCTTGGGATTGCGACCAGAAAGCTCTTGCCCAAACTTATAATAAGTTTATTTACATTCCTCGACCAGACTACGGGAGTATGTCATCTCTCTGGAAAGAGCTCTTATTTCAATTCAGTGGTGTTAACCGACAGTTCGACACAGCGGCCATGACAAAGTTGTCTGATGGCTACACAGTGGGTGTTATTTTCCAGGTTATTAAAGAGGTGATGACTTGTAAGCGCATCTTACAGTTAAGAGTATTACCACTGACACATGCAGAACTCATCAATGCATTGTGCAAACATGAGCCAGTATACAAAGAGGAAGAAGAATCTTTCTTGCAGTGGTTTATCAAGACTCCTATTGGCAGAAGGAAGGCCAGAGCATTGGAAATAGAAGCCGAGCTTAGAGCAAACACTGGGATAGTAATGAAAAAAAAGAAGTAAAACCCATCTATTCATTCAATGTTTCATCAGATGAACAGTGTGAAAAAAAAATTAAAGCTTTGATCATATTTCAATTCTACATGTTTAAGAGTTTAGATTAGTTTAACCTACAATCCGACACCTTAGCTCAGTTGGTAGCATGTTTGTATATTGAGTTTACGATCCTAGGTTTGATTCCCGGTATTGACTATGAAACTGGCTCATCCTAGCTAATGTGTAACCTTTGCTTGACACAGTCATTATTTTGACTGTGGCTGTATCCGAATAGTCCAAGGCTCCCTAGTCGGACCCTTGAGTTTTAGACTTGATGATTTTACCCTTCTCGTACTATTCATAGCGAAGACTGCATCTAACTATTTGAACGGCAACAACCTTATTTAAAATAGTGGAAAACCTAAGTCAGTACTCTAGCAGATGAAATGATAATACTAAAACAATTGCCAGTCAAACACCGCAACCGACACCGCGAGAACAGTGCATGGCTGGTAGCCTTCGTATCCATGGTAACCAAAACCTTGAAAAGACTACATACGCATCCTTCAGGACTATTTGGACAGATCTACACTTGGACACGTGATTGCCAATGCAACTATCAAGGGCACGAGTCAAGGCGATGCTGTTTAAGTAGACTATTTGGCTACAGCCTGTATCTTCATTTTACATATATGTATGGTTGTTTGCTTTTAGCTTTCATTATTTTTAAATATATGTTTATACCAATATAGATTAATATAGTGTTTTATTTAAATGTTACATTCCTTTTATTTTAATCATACCTTTTTTTATGCTCTGTTACAATGTGTTTATCAGCTCATTGGTTAAAATTTCACTTAAATGGGCCAAAATGATCTAGTCTCAATGTGTCCTAATTAACAGGAATCCCCTGTAGTATGAATAGTCTAATGAATACACAAAAATAAATCTTTAAATATTGAACATAATAGTGTATAGTGCTCAATAGATATAGACTGATCCCCTCGATGCCAAACTCTTTTGACAACATTTCTATAATGTTTGTATTGTATTTTATTTTTGAGCCAAATTTGATCATAATGAATTTGTTAAAGATTGAACCATCTGATAAATGAATCATTAAATTTGGTTGAAATGGTTGATACTTTGCTAATAGTCGGCTTAATAATAAGTTACACAACTTATTTTTAACTAAATACTATTTTTACATTAATAGCGTTAAAGCATATTGTAAATATTTCAAAGAGCCACTAAATGTTCACAATGCATATCAAACAAAATATAGCTGATGAGATGGCTTCCATTTAATAAGAAAAAAGTACTGCTAATCAATATTTTTCCCCCCTCATAATTTACTATTTTGATTTATGATCATCAATACAAAGTTTGAAAAATCATATTCAAGTTTGCACACATAAATTTAATATTATTTTGCTTGTAAAAACAACACAAACATTATTTGAAGTGAAGTATCATCCTGAATTTATTGGTTAAAACCAATTAAAGTGGGATGGAAGGGGATGCGAGAAAAATGCAGTATTTTTGCAGTTTTTAAAGCAAAATATATAAAATATTGCTCCAATACAAACATGAAATTTAATTTTCTTCACATCTTGACCTCAAAATTTCTTGAATATCTGTCAAGGGTGTACTGGACATTAATAACTTTTTCTCTTTATTTAAAAAGTTTGTTAGATAATGCCACCAACCTGATGAAAGATATTCAGGAGCTGTTGATATCACCAGGGGAAGAAAATTAAATTTTATGTTTGTACCTGAGCAATATTTTAAGCTCGGTACAAGACACAGCTTCTTGTACAATATCTTGGTCACATGGATTGCATACAAATTTTAGCCAGAGACTTTTCACACGGCACTTGTGATTGCATACAATATTTGGGAG
>CABFVX010001368.1:47554-60737 GCA_902151425.1 Timema shepardi | reverse complement strand
TTTGTTTTCAAGCATGTTTTTTTTTTGCAATCACTCTTTTTAAAGTAAGTAACTGTCTAGCAGACCAAGTTTCTGTGTTTACAACTAAATAAAATTGTACAAGAAAAATGGCTGATAGAGGACGCATTTTATTTCCTGAAACCCACCTCAGTCGCGTAGTTGGCTAACACGCTAGTCGTGTTGAGCTAGACTGCTGAGGACGGGAAGATCGAGGTTCGAATCTCGGTCGGGTGAACTGGGGGTGGTTTTTCCTAAATGGTTTTCCACTCTCCCTCCACACAAATGCGGATTCACTTCCTCTAATTCAACCTTCCCAATGCTTAATCCATTAGCGTAATTAGTACTTAAAAGCGTATAACCCGAACGGGTAGTAAGACGTGGTGCTAACTAATAATAATAATATTTCCTGAAATTGTATACAATAAGTTGTGCAAAGCAGATCTTGTACAAGTTTTGGTGTTCACAAGACACCATCTTCAAGCTGAAACTTTATGTACAAGAAGTTGTGTTGTATGTACCGGGCTTAAAGAGGTGTAGGCACGGGATCAGTACCTTGTCAATATCAAATCAATGTCAAATGCTTGGGTCGGCAAACTAGCTCGCGGGCCAAATCCGGCCCACCGCTTCTTTTTGTACGACCTTCGAGCTAAGAATGGATTTTATATTTTCAAATTTAAATTCAAATTCAGCAGCATTTTTTGTAACTTGTTGCAAGTTCAGAAGACATTTCCACGTTTCAAAATCCATTTGACCGTTTGAGGAGCTTCCACCTGACCTTTAATTGTGATTAATCTGCAGTATGACATGCTAAAAGCTAAATTTCAAGAGAAGAATCAAACAAAATTCTATGTCTTCCAAGCGATGAATGTAATGTTAAGATAATATACTCAGGGTTTTAGAGCACTATTTTACACATCTACCTGTGTGAAAAAACATTTTCAAAGATGAAATATGTAAAATCTCTATCCAGGTCAGTATTACCAGATCAACATTGAAATCAATTATGATGATAGTGTGTTAACTTTGAACCCCAATTTGGTGAAATATTATCTAAAAAACGCAATTACATTCGTCTCTTTGGTAGAGATGTATTTTAAACATTGTATTATTATTATTATTATTCAGTTGATTTTTTTTTAAACATGATGAAAATGGTAATAAGGAAGCAGATACACTATGTTTGATGAATTCAATGTAAAAAAAATTTTAAGATAAAGATAATAAGTAAATTGTCAATTTAACATTAACGTTATAGTTACATAATAATATTATAGTTGAATGTAAAATATTATATAAAGATATTAAGCAAAGATAAGTTCAAGTTGATATCGTCAAATAACATTAAGATTGGATATGACATAAACAGTAAAAAAACACATTAAAATGTGAGTCAACACACTACATAAACAAGTGAACATTTAACACAATAAAATTATATAATTTTATTGAGTTAAAAGTTCAATTTAACATTAACGTTATAGTTACATAATGATATTATAGTTGAATGTAAATTATTATATAGATAAAGATATTAAGCAAAGATAAGTTCAAGTGGATATCGTCAATTGACATATAAGATTAAAATGTGTTTTTTTACTGTTTATGTCATATTCAATCTTAATGTTATTTGATGATATCAACTTGAACTTATCTTTGTTTAGTATCTTTATCTATATAATATTTTACATTCAACTATAATATCATTATGTAACTATAACGTTAATGTTAAATTGACAATATCCTCTTTAACTTATCTTCGCAGATATATTCATTAAAATGTTATTTTCCACAAAATTTTTTACTTATTATCTCTATCTTAAATTTTTTTTTTACATTGAATACATCAAACACAGTTCAATTTTGTTCAGTACATTTGTGAAAACCTTTTTTTCACTGTTATTTAAGTGGGCAGGCCTATCTACAAAATATAGAGTTTGTCTCTTGGCCCACAGCGCCTAAATTATTATTAGCACTGCGTCTTACTACCCGTTCGGGTTAAACACACTTACGCTAATGTGTAATGGTAGGGTGATTGTAAGATGAAATGGTAGGACCTACAGTTTAACGTGGGATCCGAACCACGGTGGAGACCTGGCATTCCTCACATTCACAAGATGTCTTGTCAGAGTTGAAGGGAGGTTTTGGTAATCAGATAAATCTGAGCTGGGACCGAGGATTGAACCCCTGGACCCACAGCAGAGAAGTCTGACACCTTACCCCTAGACCACCAGGTCACCCAAAGAACCTAAAATATTTATTATTTGGCCCATTACGAAAAATGTTTGCCAACCCCTGGTATAAGGCACACTCCTGAAATAATAAATTGCTGATGACAGGGACATTATGGTTTGAAACCCACTCTGGTGTACTGAGGGTGGTTTTCCCTTAATAGTTTTCTATTCTAACTGCATGCAAATGTGGGTAAACTTTGTATAAATTCAACCTTCCTCATCCCTAGCTCATTAGTGTAATTAGTACATGTGTGTATTCAAAAACACACATGGGCACACACACTACTTATACATCTCTTACCTTGTTTTGAGACCTCGAAGGACTGGAATCATGTGAATGCAGTATTCTTACTACTATCCACTGTACATCTCTCACCACCATTATGTCAGTTGGTGGGGATCCAGCCACCCAGCTTCTCAAATAGTCATCTTGGACATAAATACTCAAAAGCCTATTTCAATCAGTCTAGAGTCCTACCTATTTCTTAATATAAAGCAAATGTTCACAACAATAGCCACCAAAAGTGTATCTGTAAACAGATTACTGTTAGTATTATTTGAAGGGTGGGGGTGGTCCAGCAATGGTATTCACCTTCTGATGGGTCATTACGTGACAAAGCTAGATTTCGAGATTCAAATATGTTGGGGAACATACTCCGCCACTCCCAAATGCGAATGGGCCAATAAAAAACAACAAAGACCCGAACCAAGCAGATTGTATGGCAATCTTAGACTACTTACTAAATAAAAACTTTCAAATTAATAATGTTAATCACATGGATAGTAATGCAAGTTGACTTGACTTTTACTAAGTGAAAACGAGTAAGACTAAATTAGTTTGAAGTGTGAAGGTGTGTTCTCAAATTCCTTAAATTCATTGAATCAAGAGAGTCAGGATTCGAATAAACTTTAAAGAATTAGAAAATACAAATATATATATATGAAGGCTTTTAAGTGGAAAGCGTGTCCTCTACGGCCTAAAAAACATATCTCATGTCAAATAAACACAATAGCACCGGTAGTGAACAAATTCTGATTAAACTCAATTTTGATTACTTTCACTTTGAAATTGTATAATTTTTTTTAATTCAAAGATTCAAATTTGAGTTCAATACATATAGAATGTGACCTATTTCTACTTTTAACATTTTTATTTGGACTTCCGAGTTTAATTAAACTAATTTTATTTATTTCCAAAAAGATTAATGGATATAAAGTATGTAAGGAAGAGACCGCAAGGGAGATTAATAAAAAGATGTGAGGAGCAGTTAACAGAAAGTGTGAACATGAGAGGAAGACGGAAACATTTTACTAATTGACACGGCCACAGACAGTTGTTGTTGATGATGATAAATTAAGGGTAAGGAAGATACAATTTAGAGGAAATAAACACATATTTGAGTTGTGGGAGTCATAAACAATTTAGGAAAAGCCACTCCTAGTACACCTGCCTGGGATTCAAACAGAGATTTCCTTGTCAAAGGTAATCCAGTATACTGCATGAGTGGCCACTGGTGCGAGCCGCTATAATAAAATTTACTACTATATGAAAGACGGTAAAACATACCATAGGGAATATTACCTTCTCTAAACGGAATATTGTAACTCCAAGCAGCATTGAGCCAAAAACCAGTTTTTTAACTTGAATGATAAACTCTCTACCAAAACCTTTTATTAACATGCCAACAATATCATTTATACATTTTCAAACAACGAACGAATGATATAAGTACACCAAATGCTATTAGTGATGAAGCTATTATACAAACATCCTTAAACATGATAAAACAATGTTTTAATGAACCATTTCAAAATAACAAAACCATTACATTCTCAACAAAAGGTGTTGTATATGTTACAAACATACCACAAAAGCTTCAATCATAACATATTCCTTAACTCAATATATCATTTTGAACAAATTATAAATATATATTTTTAATACTTAATAATAAATATATAAATCTGATATATCTAAAGAAAACTAATGAAATATAGCCTACATGTGTGTTTGATAACTTTTTTCAAAATTTATCCAGATATTCATATTGTTTTACATTCAAATTAAATAAACATCACAACTTTTGTCCGTCACAACTACTCTTCAAGATGAACCAATATTAAGCCGTAGTAAAGTTAGATTTTTCTCATAATTTCTTTGAGAATTACAACAAGATTACATCAACATCAACTTTTACAAAACAAAACAAACACTAAATGGTCCTTACTCCAGTCAGTTTTTACAAATAAAATAGCAAAGCTAAATGATGCAAACCTAGTTTTAACTTGTTGTATATTTGACAACTCTACTCTTAAGTAGACAAATAACATACATTGTATAATTGGTGCTACCAGACAACCTTTACAATTAAAATAAATCCAAAAGTGTTTTCCTAATGTAGTGTCAGTAAAATAAGTTTCTAAATTAAATAGTACTATAAAACTGTTGGTAGATAATACTTTACATTAAGCTAATTAAAATACACCACTATACACAACAAAGAAGGGATTAAGATGAAATAGATAGGTACTGATAGATACAATTCTATATCAATCCTTTGCAACAAGTCAGAAGAATAAGTGTGTTCACGCACACGGAGGATCAAATATTAACCAAATCTTATGCTATACAACATTCTTCCACTTAAATTCTTTGGTACCATAAGGACACCCAACTATATTATACCTCCATATTAGTACAAAGTTTTAAATTGCTTGTATAAACTATAAAAAATTGATACTTTGTACAATAACTATGTTAGAGTTTTATCTCACAATAAGCTTTTGTTTACAACAGTATTCAGCAGCTGAGATCAAATTTAGAGATATGTTCTTTAAATCCTCTATTATTTAATGCATTTGATTACTTATTTAATTTATAACTGGTAAATCAACTATTAGCGAACCTAATCAAAATTAATTTAGGCCAAACTCAACAGCCAAACTTTAGTTCCATAAATAACCACTTAAATGAATGTAGACATCACATATATTTATTGTAACTGAACATGTTAACATACAGATACTTTTTCTATTTTCTAAAGTAATTAACTGAAGAAAAACTCTCGTCACTTAAAAGGTAAATTACATAGAAATAGAGTGATCTAAGAACTTGTGAGTAGAATTAAAGTTGCAGGAGAAACAAAATCAGACCAAAAGTTTTGGATCATAGATTTTGGAATAAGATGAAGATTCAGATTTGATCCATTCCTAATAATTTCTTTTTTATTAAAACTCTCCAATACAACAATAAAATCTACATTTTGATTGGTATGTGTGTTAACATCATATTAATATAAAATATTAGAGGTAACATATATGGAAAAAACAACAAAAAACAACAAAGCTATTGTGAGATAGCGTCAATCACTTGCATGGATTGTTTTTCCAAATATAAAATTGTACATAATATTCACAAATAGCAAATAAAATATGACTTGTATTGTGAAGTTATTAAAGATGAAATACAAGGTAAATATAAAAATGAATATAAAGGTTATATATTTGAAAAAATAAATGTAAGCAGTTATTTCAACTTCTATGCTAATTGAAATGTTAGAGTATGGGGATACACACATTGAAATGAGTTCAAAGAAAACTCTAATATTTGAGTTTTTACCATCTGTAAAAGACATGAGCTTGAGTTTACAAATTGATTTGGAGTGCATGTATGAAATATGGTGCTGTATTCTTAAAGTTTCTATATATTTCAAATTTAATGATTTTCTTTTGATTTTAGTAAGTGTTGAATTAATCTCGGTAGTGTGTTCTTTGACAATTAAGGGCGAGTCAAATTTTACAAATAAGATAACTATATACCTAAGCTTGACCGACACATTTAAAAATATCGGGTAACACTTTTTCTTCACAAATTGTATCGATACAGATTTATTTCAATATAAATAAAGCTACAACAAACCTATGCAAACATATTTGAAAACTTATGTAATATATGTATTGATACCATACCTTTACTAAGTGTCGAGAATTAAAACACTTTAGATCGCTTACATATATTGTGGTTATGATATATTAAATATATATTTTTATGACACATGTGAATAGCATTAAAGATAAAATTAAGAAATTAAATAAAAACATAAACAAAGAATAGGAAACACAAAAAGAAAATTAAAATCAGTAGCTGAACACAATTGTTTATTTAGTAGTTTTCAATTATTTGAAAAGTAAAAAAACTTCCAAAAATTACCAATCACTGTGATTCACCATTAAGCATTAATATACAATTGTAAGTATATTGATTTATAAAGTGAAATTGTGTTTTAAAATGTATTAATACTAATAAGGGGTTATCATTTTTTTTAATTATAAAAACTTCAATCTAATTTTTTCTGTATCTAATTGAGTTATTAAACAACTGTATTTTAGGGATGAGGCGGTGTAAAATGGTAAAAGTGTCAGGTCTCCTAGTGCTTAAAGAAACAAACAAAAAGTGAAACACGATTGAATAAGAAATTATCACGAATTTATTTATAAACTAGAGTTAAGATTTTACAAACTGTTCACAATGGTTTTTTTTAAGTCTTTTTATTGATTTTGATCAATTTAAATGAAAACTGACAACCTGGACACCGGAATTGTACCTGGGATCTTTGGCTTTACATGCCAATGCTCTACCACTGAGATATCCTGGATAGTCTTGTATCCTGGGATACCTTGTTGTTTTTCGATTCTCGTGTACAGGTTGTCATTTTTCAATCGATTGAATTTGATTCAGCTATCAGGACTGATCATCATGGATCAGGTTGTGATACAAATTAATAATTGAAATATAAATTAGACGGCAGCAAACTGCCAGTTACGAGTTGCTGTGTACTATGATTGTAGGTGGCTGTTAGCGAGGGTAACTTTCACCAGCTATCACAATCGACTCAATATAACGATTGAAGGATGGTCCTGGATATGAGACAACAAAAAATTGTGCAGGGGTAGATATAAAAAATTGGCACACCAAGTCTAAATGAGCCGTGAACAAATTTTGGGCACTATTAAACTTTAGTATTTATTTATTCGTTTTATGTGGCGCAAAATAATAATTCTCTCACCAAAACCATTTAACCTTTTTAATTTGCTCAAAAAATTGTAATTTACAAGATGATACAATGACAACAACAACAATAATAATAGTTAAAAAAAACTGATTGAAATAAAATTACTGTATCTCATTGTTTAATACTACAAGCCTAAATGAATAGTCATAACGAGAGTGTAGTAAAACTTCCAATAGCTGAATAGCCACACTAGCTTTAGCCATAGTCAAGATGAAACTTAATTTAACTGGTATGGGGCTTCAAAGACAGGTAAAGATAATTTTCACTGTATAAGGCATATTATTTTTGTTCTGCTATTTCGTCCCAGTGGTGACCAAGCCCAAATAAAAATTAGTCTTTCAAGGAGATCCCTACCTGCAGGAAAGTTTAGGGGAGGGTTCTCCCGATTTTTTTTGAGAGGGGGATTAGACACCTAAAGAAGATTTCAAAGAGGTTCCTTTCATCTTATTAACCCTTCTTTGAATCCTCTTTTCTACTTTGTTATCCCATTACCTTGTTTACAGGGGTTTCAACTTCAACACCTTGACCCTCCAAACAACCTCATGGTTTTCTATCCAATTAGTATAAAAACAAAGCGAATCAACTTGTATAATCCAGTTTTTAAATCTCCTCTCATTTAGAATTGAGGTACAATGAAATAGTTTGATAATTTCTTTAGTAATAAATATATTTATTTGGTTCTACCATTTGTACCAGGATACATTAACATATTAGTAACTAAACTTATCTCGTTTTGAGAAGAGTTAATTTAACGATAGTTAATGTGGAATCACTTCCAACATCAAACCTATTTCAAAGCTGCTTCTGTGAACTATCAAAGTTGTTCACTTTCAAGTGATCTACATCCACAAAAAGTTTAAGTTTAATCTGACCTGTTTATTAATTTTATTGATTAAAGTGTTTTAGACAGTAAAAATATGGAGGGGGAGGGTGGGTTAAGGCAGTTCAACAAACAACTACATAAAACACATAAAGCTAAAGAATATTATTATAGCTAGTGTGGAAACATCAGCCATTCTAACAGAATCTGACTGAGAAGTTTTAATGTAGGTTATTTACTTTCTCTTTTTCTTTTGCTGCAAAAAGCCAACATGGGGAATTAAAACAATTTTTATTCAAATAAAGCACATTTTGAAGTAGTAAGTACGACTGCAGAGTGGTGAAAAGACCTGCAGTGTTTGGAAGCCGAATACTTGAAACATAAGCAATGTTCTGTAAAAAAAGGAAATAAACCTAATGAGTTATTTAATTACACTTGAAATGTAAGCTTTGAAGAAATAATTTGGACAAAGGCATTGGAATAGAAAAAATATATGATAACTTGAGTCATAACTTAAAATTAAAGAAAAGTTACACAATATTCATATTCTTTTAAAGAGTTCGCAGGGCAATCTAAAACAATTGTCACCTCCCCCTTTTTTGTATGTTCTACGTGTGTAGGCCTAGAGATCTGTCAGGATATCTTTGGCCGAGGATAAAAGGGGGGATGATATGATTACTTGTCTGGGTTCATGATTGACATTAGTCTTGGGTTTCAAAGGTTTATTAATACTACCACTCTACTACAAATGTGATGTTAGAATGAAGTTAAAATGAAGTCATTAGGGGTTTTAGAGAAGTGAGTGACTGAACAAGGTGGTATGAAGTTTTACCTACAGCATGGCTGACAGCTAGACGGTCTCTGGTTCCAAGCGGCAGTCCCGACGACTTAGCCCCTGTGGCCTCATGACCAGCAGTGTGATGACCTAGCTACAATCCTCCGTAGTCAACCAGCCAAAAGAGCTCCGAACCCTGCTCATTAAACCCGCATTCGGCCTCGTTTCCCCCATGGTTCTTTGACACATCTCTTTTGTGTCAGAGTTTCAAGTTTGCTTGTTTACTGATTCATCACAACAAAACTCATACCTTTTGTTATGTCACTCACTACTCATAACATCAGATGTTTATACCAACACGCCTTCTAATTGAGGCCATTGGTGACAACTATAGTTTACACCGTGAAAATTAAATATGACACAGGAGGTGGACAAAATTCTGGGTGTCCCATAGGTAGAGAGAGACATGCAAAATTCGCATTTGCAATAACGTGAAATTTTACTCAAATTCTGTTTTCATGCAGATAGCATGCATTTAAGTTTTTTTCTAAATATACACAATTTATTTGTAGTTTGGAAAATACCACATTTCACAATATAAAATATAATTTTTTGTTTGTACTGATAGCATTCGTTTCTAAGGATTTTAAAGGTATAAAACACATCACAAGTTATACAAGTATTTTCACAGCTTTTAGGTTTTTGTTTTGTTTTGAGGTGAGCATTAAACCTTGCTACATGCGATCATGTATGGAAAAATTATAGCTTCTTTAATTTTATTCCACTCTCCTTATTTGATAGCAGCTTATTCTTCTATGTTTCAATGTTATTATTGTTTGGTTTAAACATAAATTGATAGGCGATTTTGATATTGCTATTGTAAAACTCGAAGGTCATGATCTTGAGATATCGAGTTTGGCATCATAAGTGTTAAATGTTTTGTGTGTGTTTATATTTAATTTTTCTCCAAATACGTTAATAAATAGTTAAACACACATTATGAACATAAAATGTAGACAGTTTTAGCCTAGTTCCATAACGTTACTGTATCATGGGACTGCAGGTAAAGTTTGTTCACGGTAGGAGTTTACCTCTGAAAGCCCTTTTTCCCTACCAGAAATCTATTATATAGTAGGATATTGGTAGGAAAAAAGACCTTTCAGAGGTAAACTCCTACCGTGAATGAAGTGTATGTACCAAATGCCAGATATAGTAATCATTCTGTTGAATATGGCCAAGGAGAAGGGTTTGTCACATGAATTGGCAAAAGACATGTGAGGAGGCAGTTTGATTACCATGTGCAAAAGGTGACTCGAAGATTTACTGTGACGCATAACAATGTTCTGACCAACAAAAGAAAGAACATTAAGGAAAATAATCCAGCCACAATGGAAATGTTTTCATCTAAGTATAGTTAACAACATAAGAGAAGTTTACTTTACAATTCCCTTGGCGTGGAGACATAAATAATAAAAAGAGTATTCATCATGGAACATGTCTAGAATACAATGACACCGGTTTGATTAATGATGGAGCCATTTATTTACTGTAGTGGAATAGAATTAAACATCATTGTGTGCTATCCATAGCCTAGTAACCTAATGTTGGTGTATGAATAAACTACTTGTGTATCCAGAAGCGTGCTACTGTTATCTGGACTTAAGCCTATTTTTTTAAACGAATACTAATTCAACTTGTACTTATGTAAATAATAACATAGATCAATCCCATATATATATAAAATTTACATCCATTACTTTTTCAATCCTATGGGCTGGGTTAGTTTTTTTATTAAAGACATATTTTTCCACTACCGGCTTGCTAAGCCTGTCATAGCACCATATGCCTTATAATCTAACTAAAGATTAGGACAGGCACAACATCCAGTCCCCGGCCGTTAATTTATCAATGAGAAAGGTTAAACCCATTTTTCATCAATGATAAATTTTTGGCCATGCCGAGAATCAAACCTGGGACCCTTAGCTCAGTAAGCAAACACGTTATCGACTGAGCTAAGGTGTCGGACTAGGTAAACCCTATATGAGTTACAAAAGTACAAAGCACTTTTATATACAGTTTAAATAAATAATACATCAAGTCACGTATATTAAAGGTGCCAATTTTAATATACGAAATGTCCCTAATCTTAAATTACAAAGTTCATCAACCTATTCTTAGGGCCAATCGTATGCAAGGCTGGCCCATTTCATTCGAGTTTCGGTAGGTGTATTCTTGTATTTAGTAAGGCACCGCAAGTCTGAATATGAAATTGGCCCGTAGCCTCAAAATAAGAACTAAGGTTCAAACAAGAAGGAGCTGCATCTAAACAATTCTTAATATGTATTTTTTTTTAGCAAATTGGGAACAGTTATTTGTAACAAGTTCCAAGATATTACTAAGGTATCACAGCAAATTAACTCCATTTTTCAATATCATAATCAAAATTGTCATAATGGAAGTTATTTATTTTGCTGTCTGTTTCAATTTTATTTTAGCAGCACATTTTATTAGCTGTTCAGGTTATACGTCTATGTACTAATGCGTGAGGGATTAGGAACGTTGTATTTGAAGGAAATGTACCCACATTTGTGTAAATAAAGAGTGGAAAACCATTTAGGAAAACCACCCTCGGTACACCCGACTGGGAACGAACCCCGATCTCCTCATCTTCAGCAATCTTGTCTTGTGTGGGAGGAGCGTCTTAGACCATGAAGCCACCGAAGCGGGTAGTGAACTTATTTCTTTTGCACTCGGTCTAAACAAAGTTATTTCTCTTTCATTAATTAACATTTTAAAAATATAGTTTTAATAAGGTGTTTATTTATCTTGTTTTATTTTTATGAGCATTTCTTTTAATTATTATTTTGTATGTAAATAAAAACAGGTTCCTTGCTTGGATTTTTTTCAACTTGAATTGAAAATAAGAAACGTTTAAGAACTTTCCAGGTACTATCCCTTGAAAAGGAAGCATTTAACAACCTATGTTTGCGTTAACCTTTTTTTTTAGGCCATAGAATCTAAAAATTTATCATTGGTGACATAAGGGCTTACCCTTTCACATTGATAAATCAGATACCTAGGACTGGATGTTGTGCTTGGCTTAGTAAGTTAGATTAGAAGGCCTAGCAAGCTGGTAGTGGAAATTTATATGGCTTGAATTTTAAAAAAAACTGACCCATACCATAGGCTGGAAACAGTAATGGATGTAAAAAGCCATAGAATAAGGCAGTGAACTTTGGCATTTGAAGTTGGGGCCACAATGTATAGTGTTGATACCAACAAAATAATATATTTAAGCAAATCATTGTAATTAAGGGAATGTCTGTATGGAAGAGACCACAATATTCAATTAATATAATATTAAAATGATATAAATGTAATGTGCACTTTCTACTGTGATCTTAGTACCATATTTCTTCGATTCTATGAAGCCATCGATTGTAAGATGCACCTTAATTTTTCAGTACCACCAATAGAAATAGTTTTGGTTCCATGAAAATAAAAAAAAGAGCTAAAATACTCTATTTACTAGAAATATTTTTACTATGGAATTAAATATACTAACATCATTGGTATTTTTTTAAATCTAGTTTTGTTATTCTCACTCCCTTCTGAATCAGTATCAATCTGATTCTTCTGAGCCATCTTTATCTTCACTATCCCATAGTATACTGTCTTTTGAGCCATCAAAAGTAGTGGTCAAAGAGGAACTGCGATTCTCAGGGTGGCTACAAAACATATTTTACAAAATTCCCTGACTTTTTCAGGCTACATTTTTCCAGTTTTAATGGTGGATGATGACTTTTTTTCTTTATTATTGATCACATATTTAAAAAAATGTATCTAATAAACATACATGGTTTTATCAGTTATTTAAAAAATTAAAATGTTATTTTATTTAGGTATTAACTTTTGTTTCAGTGTTTAGTTGTGAAATTAATTATATTTTTTAGACATATTTTTTATTCCCTAACTTTTTCTTATTTTTAGTTAAATTCCCTGATATTTCCCTGTTTACCCTGTCATCCAAAAATTCCCCGACTTTTCCAGGTTTTCCCTGTTTTCCCTGTCTGTAGCCACACTGGATTCTAGAACTCCACCAATTTTAAGACACACCCCGTTTTTAGAGACGTTCAAAGGAGAAAAAATGTGTATCTTAGAATAGAAGAAATACAGTATATAGCAGTGTCCTAATAGATTTGAAATTATTTATAGAGATGGGGATCCTTGAATTATTAAGTTTGGTGAAAATATCAAATTTGAGATTGGGGGGGGGGGGGGGGGG
>CABFVX010001368.1:0-47549 GCA_902151425.1 Timema shepardi | reverse complement strand
GGGGGGGGGAATTGAATTGGCATTTGTTTTAGAGCCAGCAATGGTTCAACCCCAACATAATCATAGGAGAAATCAATATTCAGACCATATATTGATTTAACATTTAGTTACTATTTCTACTTTGTTATATTCCTATTTATGCATATATTCATAATTTTTCCAAGATCCGAGATTCAGAATTCAAACCATCTCTATTTATTTCTAATTTATTTCAAATGTATGAGTGTAAGATAGACCACTCTCTCTAAAATAAAGAGCCAACCTTGACTAAGCAGTTCACAATGCAAAGAGCGAGCTCTCTGCCTCCGCCTCCTTGTTGAGTGTGCGATGGTGGTGTGGCCTTGTGGTGGGGGGTGTGGGCAGATTACCGAGTTGTGTCACAGTGGGTAGAGCCTCCGCTGCAGCTGCTCTTTCTGCCAGAAACCTCTCAAATTCGCTGCTTGTTAGCGACTCCTCTGGACCTCCGCTGGCGGCACTGGTAGGCTGTTAAATAGATCATTTTGAGATGAAACCCTCAGGACTCATTGTGATAAGGACATTGTCAATATGAATAGGTTATTTAGCGGGTATCTTTTCCCCTAAGTGTTTTTAAATACCTTGGTACTAATTGTAAGTATAACATTATATGTTAATTAGGCAATATATTATTCATTTAACGTGTTTAAATCTTCATAACACTTTTGATTTTTTTTAAATCAATTCATATTAATGATGAGATGCTGTGAGATTTATCAGATTTAGGGATAGAACCCTCGAATCCTTGAACTCTTAAAACCTTAAAGATATTTAAGGATCCAAGAAAATATTGGGTACAAAACTAAAAAAAAAAAGTTTTTGTCCAAATTTTGAATTGTAATTTGTTTAATATCTTTATTACACCTTATTAATGGTTCAAACTCATTATAAATATAAGATAGACTTAAAAACCTGACCCATGACCATTACTTTAACAATCAGTTATTATTTATATTTTCTATCATGCCATTATATTTAAATTTCCTCTTTTATTCATAATTTTTTTTTTCAAGATTTGGATTCAAATTCTAGATTTGAAATTCGTAGATAAAATAAAAATTCAGATTCGTAAAGTAATAGATCTGACCCAATTCTAATAAGAATTAAAATAAATATATATAAAAACCAATAAAGTTGCCTTAATCATTAGATATGTTTACATAAAGTGTGATAACTGGTTTAATTTAATCAACCAATAGTTTTTATAGTTGAATATCTAAACATTACTAAACAAACTTCCAGCAAAATTAAAAGAAAGGGTTGTGTTTTAAAAGTTAAACACTTCAGTCATGTGTTGGCTGCTACCATGCAGGCTACATACTTGCAACACTACATACACATAATTATTATGACATATGACCAATTCTACTGCATTTTAATTTAATCTTTATAAAAATTGTAGAAGTATTTTATAGGTTTTAAAGAGGTATTTTACAACATTTAAATCAACTAGGCAATCAAACTATCACGTAAAAAAACTACAAATTAATTTAGAAGATTGTTTCAAGTAATTAACACAATTGAGCTCTTATAAGTTTAATAAGATGCCCAACACCATAACTCATTTATTAGTGCATTTGGCTGCTTAGCTAATAGTCCCAAAGTTCAAAAACATTGGTACAAAATTGGGATTTTCCCCTTCACATTGATAAATTTGATGACTTGGGAAGGGGGAGTTGGGTGTTGTATGTGATGGAGTTAAATCTGTAAGCTGTGTATTGAAAAAATCAGTTGGATTAAAAAGTGTAAATTAAATGCCCTTAAAATATAGAATAAATATAAATGTTAAATTTTTATTTATTAAAAGGGTGTACATTCTTAAACCACCAGATAAAAAAATATCTCAGTAATATCTTTGAAGAACAGTGAGAGTGACTAGATTAGAGTGAATTATTTGAAATCTCTACACCTTACTTACCTTCTCCTCTAACCATGCAGCCATTTCATCAAAGTCACTCTCGCTATGTGTCTTGAAACAAACAGAAAACCACAAACGACGGTGACACAAGCGCACAACATAAGTCCAGGCAAAAACAGAAGTAGAAAGCAACAATACAAGTCACTAAAAATAAATGAATAAGCTGGTACAAAGTTAAAAGTAAAATTCAAGAGTCAAGTCTTTGAAATATATTTCTGTTAAAGCCATAGTATAGAGTAATATTATTTTAATTTGAAGAAGATTAATTTTGAAATTAAGTAAACATAGGTTTTGTAATTTTGTTAATTTCACATGCCAACTAATAATTGGGTTAAAAGCTAATAGGGTGAAACAATAGCTTTCAGTGAATATAAGAAAGATAATATGGGTCTATAAAAGTATTTGGTTTAATGCATTGAAAGTACTGTATTTTCTCTGCATTAAGACGTCAACTTTAATGTTTGTTAGAGCAAATACTTTCAATGCAATAATTGTATGGACCCATACGTTTTCAAAATAGTTTGCAAGCCAAATTAAACTAAAAAAATAAAATATCTAGTTAAAATGAACCAGTAAATTGCGTGTAAAGAAATTAATTTATCTGTGTTAAGATATATTCCATTCACGGTAGGAATTACTCTCTGAAAGGTCTTTTTTCCCACCAATATCCTACTAAATAATAGATTTCTGGTAGGAAAAAAGGCCTTTCAGAAAACACTTCCTAAGCTGAACAGACAGTACTTACCAGCAAAAAAGTACATTTAATACATATAGCACATGTTAGAAGCCAGCACATGCACAAAAACTGGAAAATCACACTTAAAATTGTACAATCATCATTATTATATAGTATGTGAATAAAAAAATGTAAGCTATAATAATAATAATGATAAAGGTAAAACACTTAACATTCATCAGTTTTTACATACTGTGAGATAACTTCTTTAAGTGATAAATTTTGACAGACGAATCATTACAAAAGTATTTAACACATGGGTACCTGAGTGAAGGGAAAAATCAAGTCAGTTATGAATTACAATTTTCAACATTTGTTTTGCAAAGTGTCATAATTTGAGATTTAATATTTTAATGTATACTTTTGATTTTTCTCATGTAGGCGCACTTCTATATTTATTTTATTTATTTGAGGTATTTAACGTGCACTTTCTGAACTGAATGATTATATCAACACATTAGAATTTCTATGAGTTAGAGAAAAAGAGCCTACCAATTTTGCGAGGAAAGGTATTTTCCCATAACTTCCAGGGTTCTTTTACATAACACAAATGATCTGGGCCCGACGGTTTTATTTCCTCTCCGAAGGAAGTTGTGCTATATATTTTTATCACTCAAGAAAAATCCCTAAATGCTGGCTGGGTTAGAACCCACAAATATCAGGTTTTGAGGCAAGCACTTTACCCCAAAACCACTGTGGTCAACTGTGCTTCTATAGTAAATGGAAAATATATTCGAGAAATTTAACCTTACTCATACTATTTCAGTCTGGATCAATTAAAAAAACACAATTAAGCTGTACAACTGCTTAAAAACTTCATATTTACTGTACAGAACATGCAAAGCATGAAAATGTCTGAGAAATCAAGAAAGATCATAAGTGTTAGTGGAAAACCTTTACCTTTAAAAAAGCACTCCTTTTTTCTCTTTACCAAAACTTTCATTAGAGCAAATTTAAAAATTGAGTACTTATTTAAAGAATATGTCATGCTGTTAAGAGATTTATAAAAATGCATTTGAGCTAGGCTCAATAAACTAAGGATACCATTTAATTTTTCATGGGGAAAAATAAGTGTTTTCTAAAATAAATCTAGCAATTATTTCTAAAAAAAACTAGGCCTATAACATGAATACTGAATGAACAATAAAAGTTTAAGTCATTAAAAACCATTACCAAGAGAAACATAACTTAAAAGGTGATTTGTACAACTAAAGAAAAATTTTAAAAGATAAAATACATATAGAACTTGTAGATTTGATTAAACATTAGTCCAGAAAACGAAAATATATATGATAATTGGCTCAAAAATAAATGTATGTAGCCAACAGGGGTGTGCAAAGCTTCAACTTGGTTTTGAAAATTTGCCAACAAAAATATTGACAGCTAAAATTCTCACTTTATAGTCTTCCATTCTGAGCTGTTATATGCATTACAAATTAATATTTAGGTGAATAAATCTGAATTAATTGAAATATAGGCTGTGATTATAACTTTAGTTATCAAAATAAAACAAGATGTTATAAACTACTGCTCAATAAAACATTTCTCAACTAATTTTAGTGTATAAAGTTGTATACACGATCAAAATATAATATTTTTCCAAGTATAAAATCAGAGACAAAAATTATTCGAACTTCAATCTGGCTTTGAGAATCTTCCATATAGTTGATTTGAGTTAACTTCAAAATGAAAAAGTGGACTTCATACACCATTAGTAGCCAACAAATTCAAATATACTACATAAAAAAAGGGTTAAATATATTTTGTTCAAATTGTATTCATATTCAGATTATGGACATTTATATTTTATGCTAATAAGCTAGGGACGAAAAACATAGCATTTAAAGGAACTAAAGTAACATTCACATGGAGATGGAGGAAAATTGGGAAACCATTTGGGGGTGGGGGAACTATTCTAAGTACAACCTGTCAGTATTCGAACCCCAACCTCTTTGACACCTTTAAACCAAACTTAATGCACACAACATTTAAACAGTTTGCCATGTTGCAATAGGTACTCTTTATTTTTTTTTAATATATAAAAGTTTAGTGTCAAACCATTAATATTTTCTTTTCATAAAATAACTTTTAAATCTATTCAAGTTCGAAGATTAACTTGTATATATATTTAGCTAGGAAGAAGGGCAAGGTTAACCTTTGATATACTCTCTAATTAATATTATAATCCATGGAACTTTTAAAACTTGGAAAAAACAAAAACTACAGCGATAAAACATTTACAGTTAGAGATCACACTGTGCCATTCACAAACCACACTATCTTACATTACGTTCTTTAAAAGTGATTCAGTTTATATCCAAACTATTGCCACAATGAAATTTACTTAATATCCAACTGTAGTTATAAAAAGAAGAAGGTACAAAGGAGTGAAAGAAACAGTCGGATAGTTATTTTAGCAAATATTTTCCCGAAAATATTTATTTATAAGTTGGGAAGCCAGTTTGTAAGAACATAATGGTTGCTAGAAAAAAATCTTTTTAGCTGAATTTAACAGCAAATTAAACTGAAATATCAAACCCAATTTAGGTGAAATTAAAATGTTTTACAAAGTACCTAGTATAAATAATTCCGGTTTAAGAGACAATTCCACCTTCACATGGAAAAGATAAGATATAACAAATATCAGGTTGTTACACTCTTTACAGCTTCCAATTGAAAAAGAAAATTGTGAATGGCAAAGTGTGATTAAATAAAAGCTTACCCCAAGGATTTCATCCTGCGAGGGGATAGGAGCCTTGCAGTCGGAAGGTGTCCAAAAACCACCAACCAATACACAAAACACAAGGAGAGAACAACCAAACACATAAATCAGGTAACAGTACACAAAGAAAAAGGGCGGGATCCTTAAGTGGAGCTGACATGGATGCTTGAATGACACTTTTTTTTATGATTTGTACGACAATGAAAGGCTTGAGGCGACAATGTTTCAAAGTTTACCGATTTGCTTTCCTTCATACCTATTGGATGGTTTTACATGGTAAATTTGTTCATGTCCATTTGAAGAATTAATGTGAACAAAAAGTGAAGGAAACCAAATTAAATCAATTTGGGTGAAGTTAACCTCTTAGCTTGTCACGTCTTCAACACATCTCTAAATAAAAATATCAATAAACCATTTTGTTTTTACCAACCTTGATCCTTTTTTTTGTCAATTTACCGAGCGATTCATATTTACATCTTAAATGAAAGTCTCAAAATAGATTTTTGAGGGGGGTTGGGTTGAAATTGATATTTAAGTTAATTTTTAACTACCAGGTAAAGGCAAATATAGATTATCTTCTTTTGCATTGTTTAAACACTAAATTTTGATCCCGTTGAGATCTAAAACAAAGTAATATGAAGCCAAACACCTCAGTAGCCCATGACAATGGCTGAGGCCAAGGACCAGTGGTGCACCCAGAGGGGGGTGAGGCATACACCCAAGGCCGTAGCCAAAATCTAATTTTGGTTGAGCAAAGGCGTAGATACCCCAGCTTAACTGCCAACAGCCCATAATAATGTATGTATTAATGACCCCAAAAGCTATTAAGAGTTTTTTTTGTTGACCGAGCAGAGATAAGGTCCCATTTTAACTCCACTGATCGGCATTTTGTCTTTCTGACTGTTTGTTCTGTGATTAATGCTTAATGTGTGAACTAATTTTTACAAAATTATGCAATTACATTCTTTGAACCTAGGGCTAACAATGTAGTACAGTTTTTTTCTTTTCATTTTTTACTTCTGTTGCGAGAATGAAGTCTCAAACCACCTGAACAAGTGCTATTCTTTATGAATATAATGTGTTATAGAAGATCATATTACAATTTTTCAGTCAAAATTGAGCAATAAAGAAAAATATCTTCAATTTCTGTGTGAAATTAAAGGATATAATTATTTTAATTTATGAAATCCAAAGGGAAATATTAAGACTGTAGTAACCATGAGAGTGTGACACATTAGCTCTGTCGGTAGTGTGTCTGTCTACTTAGCTAAGGGTCTTGGGTTTGAATCCCGGCATGGCCGAAAAATTTATAATCTGTAAAATGTGGGTTTACCCTTTCCCAGTGATTAATTTACAGCCGGAGACTGGATGTTGTGCCTGTCCTAGTCTTAAGTTAGATTATAAGGCATGTGATGCTAAGACAGGACTAGCAAGCCGGTAGTAGAAAAATGTATGGCTTGAATAAAAAACTGACCCAGGTCACAGGCTGGAAAAAGTTATGAAAGTTAAAAAAAAGTAGCCATAAGAATTTGAAGGGAGCGAGGTCTACTATTCACAGAATTACTAGTAAAACTGTAGTAGCTAGAAAAACATGGAGGAAGTGATAATTACTATTATGACATATAACTAACTACTATCCACTTTTCCTGTAACTTCTTCCAAATATGATACTAAGATTTTAATAACAATAAGAACATGAAGGAAGCAAGGTATACTGCTAATCAAACTATTTTTGTTTCAAAATAATCTTTATTCGTTATCGGATCTATGCTGTGGTCGAGTCACCTTTAAGGCCTCAATGAGTAAAATAACCAGCTTTGGTAGCTTTATCAGTTTGAATTACATTCAGCTCAAAGTTAATAAGTCTTAACTTTATGCGAAAATTGGGTTTTTTACTAGGGATTCTGAAGTCTATAAGTGCAGTTACAAACCTATCTTATGTTGAGATCCTTAAAAATAATGTATTTAAACATTAGAATAGTAGCTACTAGATATAGATAATTCCTTGTACTTTTATTTGGTTAATGTTCAAACAGTAAACATAGCAGGTTTGATTAAAATTGTAGGTGTACAACACTAACAGTTTAAGAAACGCAGTGACGTATAAAACAATTCTTCCTGCAGCCTCCTATATATTGTATTGAAGTATTTGATTTTTCAATTGGAAATTTTAGGGGCATTTGAATGTGTATAACGGTACACCTTTTGAATATCAAGTCTTAGCCTAGGATTTTGACACACCTGCACTGTGTTATTTAGTTCTACTTCATATAATTTTAATTTTTACTAAAATTATTTTGGGGTCTCGGGGGGACACAACTGTTACGTTTGCCCCTCTCTTGGACGCACCACTTCCATGGACACTAAGTATAGGCACCCCAAACCCCTCCACACTGCAGTAATTCCTCCCAAGCATCCATGCGGCACCAAAAAACCTACTTCACTAATCAATATAGATACTGGTACTACATAGAGAAACTATCTTGTTAGCTACAAGGAAGTTAAATTAACCAAAGAAAATTTGTATTACTAGTTACAAAGAAGTTAAATCAATCAAAACAAATATCAAAGTAGTCCATATTTTGACAAATAGTAAGGGTGAGGTGTATAAAGGTTAAAAAAAAAAAATTAAGGCGAACTATACTTCACTTTTTAGGCGAATAAGAGAAAAGCATGAGGGATAAAATCAAAGTAAGTGTAGCACTAAGCAGTGTTCTTATCTTCATCATTTCTTCCTTTATTTTAAACTATGAAAGTTAAAGTAAATTTTGGAGAGCTTAGTTAAAAATTATTTTGGAAGTCTTGATAATTATCTCACTAACTTGGTAATGTACAAAGTTAAATTAGGTTACAAATATCTAAATAAACTTAACAGAATGAATTGTTTTTTGAAAATCTTATGGATAACTAGTACCAGTAAAATAATTCTTTACTTTAAAAGAACAAAGTTATTTAACACACTTTATCACAATTTTAGTCCTAAATATTTTTGAAGCTGCCATGCACACATTGTTGAGTTGAAATTACAAATATTAAAACAACCTTATCCTGAACCAACAATAAAATGTAAACCAGAAAATATATTACCGAACCATATAAAGAAATAACATCCTTTCACCATAGATAACTTTTTACATAGCAAAAAAAATTTATGGAAAACAAAATATAATCCCAAAATCGGTCCATAACAGAAATAAGACATGTGGTTATACCTTAGCAAGGAAAAAATTAGTAAGCATAGTAGACTATTTAAATGTTAGTTAAAATATGTTATATTTGCAATATATAGATGGTTAAAAAAATCAGAGACTTTGTTTGGAAACCATTTAAGGCGGGGATGTAGGGAACAAGAGAAAAGGCCAGTGTGTTTGCAGTTTTTTTATAGCAAAGTGCAAATAGTATAGTACAAATATTACTTTATATTATTCAAACTTGGAAAAAACTTTGTTTTAATTTATTCTTGATTCAAACTGAAAGTAAAAGATGTCTACCCACAACCGCCTAGAAATTTAATGACAGTACTTTTTAATGTGTCTTGGTTTGTCTTCTAGAAAATAAATGTGTATGGTTAAAAGATTCAGTTTGTTGTTACATTTTAATTTGGTAAAACTTATCTTAAAGGGAAAAACTGAGAAAACAAAGTTAGGGCTAGGCCTTAGAAACCGAGCCACTTTTAAGGAAACTGAACGGAGGATGTTCGAAATAATCTTACATGAGGTGAGTCTCGCCTATTGTTAAAACTTGTGTGTTGGTTGGAATTAAAACAAACAGTACTAAAAAGATGATACAAACTAAAAAATAAAGGTGATTACTATCAATACCCAGTGGGCCTATCCCGGAGATGTTGTGAGTTTATCTTACTACGGTGAATCTCGCCATGTTCAACTCGAACTCATAATTTCATATCCGTAAAGTAGCCATTCCTGAGTTAATAATCTCGCAATTCGTGTTGAGTCTTCTAATTTCGTATTAAGCGAAAAATTCCGAACTTCCGGTGTCAAAAATTGTGATTTGAGATTTACTTTATAGCTGTGTGAACGCACCCTTCAGCCATTTAAACAATAGAATAACAAAAATGTTGTCTTCGACATCTTCGTTTTATCTCGGTTTTATTTTTTGTTGGTTAAGGTTAGCTCGATAAAGTCTAAATAAAATTGGATTGGAAGAGAATAAGCAAAGAGCAAAAGCAGATTACACTTTATGTATGTTTCTTTGTTTCGCTAAATGATTAAATAAAAAGCTATTACTAGTATAACTTATTACATCATGTATGATATATCTTAATAACTTTAATAGGTACATAAAAAGCCAAAATTAAATAACATACAGCATATGGATGGAATGCCTTTCTATTTGAATAAAACCGTTTATTAAGCCTGAACAAATTAATAAATTTCTTATCACTCAGCTCAAAAGCGTCTTCGCGTTCACGAAATATACGTGGCATTCTATTAAATTCATTTTCAAATTCTTCAAGTTCTCTTATTATCAAATAGTAAGGCTATGTTTACGCCATTTTACATTTTGTCCAACAACAAATATTTTCGAACTATCTGTTGCGATATTGACGATTCCGAGAGGTAGAACCGCAGTGAGATCCATCCGAATGAAAAAATCTCAATCCGTAACGAAATTTTTTTCAAGAATAGCTAAATAGAAAAAGTTTCGAGATTGTGTCACGTGAACGACCAATCTCGCAATGGAATCAACTCGAAACATCTCGGGGATAGGCCCACAGGTGTTTGAATGGAGATTCATATTTATATTTACTATGTTAAACTAGTTAATATCAAGTCAAACCAACATTAAATTGAAATTAGCTTATTGACTCAACTTCGTTTATAATATTAATATTGCTACTTACAACTGGTTGCGACCTATTTTGTGCGACAGCACCCAAGGCTCCATTAACCTGATCTGGTTCCAGGTTGTCTTTATATGTGCTTCCTCTACAAGCAAGAAATGTAATCAAAATTGTCCAAAACTGTTAACTAGACCAACAAAATATATATTTTTCATAAACACACAAACAGTTATTTACAAATAATATTAGTCAAGTATTTCTCTGTTGTATGTTTAGCTTAGCTTACTCCTGCACCTAATAGTGATGTGGCGATATAGTACCAATATAGTTTGTTTCTGTCAAATAAGGGTATATCTTTTGTAAGAACATAAGTATTTATAGACTTTATAACAAAGAACTTATGCTAATAAACTTTACTTATCACATGCCATCAGATAATCTAAATACTTTTGTCTTGTGTTGACTGATATTAAAACTATTTTAAAAACAAATGAGGCATGTACATAATAGAGACGCTAAGCCTCTTGCGTAGTAGTTTTCCACTGTTGGTTGTATATCCTTATTATCTAAGAGATAATAAATGTTTGGTGTCTGAATTCATGGGTGTTACCTAATATTAGAAGTAAAATTATTCTGGCTAAAATTTAAATTTGATTCTATAATTGATTAAAAATGTTTGGTCATTAATAAAACAATGCAAATAAATGAACCATCAATTCAATAATAAGTTTAAGAATGTGACATCACACTTGCACAGGATGTCAGGTTTAATAAAGCAAAACATTTTGAGTAATTTCTAAGGGTCAACATACCCTGTTTTAGAAGACTCGTAAGAGACGTTCCTCGACTGAGCAAACATGTCAAATTCTGAGTCCTCTTTCTCGTTAAGGTCTTTCTGTGAGCCTTGTTGTGCTGGCACGCTGCTGATCATGCAGAGCTGAGATGTTGCGGTTCCACCTGATAAACCTGCATACAGACAGGTGAAACAAAACTGATCCAAGTGTGTTTCAAATTGAGATAACATTTTATTTTTTGAGTCACCGCGTGTCACTACCCGTTCAGGTTATATGCATATGGACCTTTTACACTAATGTGTTAAGGATGATAAAGGTTGACTTTAGAGGTAGCGTACCCGCAATTGTGTGGAGGGATAGTGAAAAATCATTTAGGAAAAACCACTCAGTACACCTGACTAATATTTGAACTCTAATCTCTTTTACTGCCAGTCCAGTCTATTGTGACAGTGATACCGTTTTAACCATCTGGGTTAAATTACATTTAAGGTCAAATCACATTTAGATTACTAGATTTGTTCTGGAGAAATTGGGGGAGGAGGGGAGGAAAGGTAGAAATTAGTAAGGTGAAGTCTTTTTCAATAGTTGTCAAAATAATTAATTGAACCATTTATTAACACATATTTGAAAGTTTTAAAAGTTTCATGAGTTTTTTGAAGCTTTTGAGAACTGGAAGGTTAATTATGGCTATTATGTACTTATATTTTGTGCCTTCTGGACCTATTATAATTTGAACATAGTATAAATTAGGGTTCAGTGAAGCTTCAAACAAAAATGACATTATTGACTATTTAGAATACTTCACTACATGATGCTTTGAAAGTGTAGACCTAGAGGAAATAATGTGACTGATTATTATTTGATCCATACTTTCATACAGTTTGTGTTTGTTTATTTAATGGATACAGCTTGAAATAATAACTAAAAATTATTAATAATTTATGTTCACAATTGAGCATTTTGGATTTATATCAAAGAGGTATAAATTACTTGTCTACCTTGTACTTACTCCTCCCCATTTTACAAATAGTTGCCACAGCATATTTAAGTTTTTACTTTGATTATTTTATTATTTTTGTTAAGAGTTTTGCTAGGAATTGTGTACATTCAAATAATTTCTGTTTTTTTGTATACTACCTTTGTTGTGTTGTGACAAAAATAAACCAAATGATCAGCATCTGCCCAATCGGCAAATGAGCTAATCAGCCCTAATTAAAGGCATATTAATTAATTAAGCTTATGTGTTAGGGATGAGGAAAGTTTAATCTAGAGAAAGTAAACTAGCTTTTGCATGAAAGGATAGTGGAAAAACATTTGGTAAAACAATTCTCAGTACATCCAAACAGGAATCAAACCTCGATCTCCCTGTCATTGGCAGTCCAATCTATTGCATGAGTGACACCTTATAGTATTCTAACTAACATAGCAGGTAAGAGTAAATTAATAAACTAACTTGAGTACAATCTTAATCGAAACAAATCAAAATACTAAACTGTGAACAGAATACAATCATTGATTTCCAAGTCAAAAAACTCACTCATTCCAGCCAACTTTGTGTTAAGATTGGAGAGTCCTGTGGTAGGAGTTGCCTCCACTGCTTCATCACTCAGATCTATCAACGAGTCTGCTCCAACTTCCACCCCAGCCGCTGCAGCTGCGGCCGCCACTGCCACCCTCTCGTTGGTTGTAAGCGGTCTACTCGCGTCACGGTTGTTTTCAAAACGATTGTACCTAGATTTAAGTGTCAATAATTTTGATTTTTACTTTGAGCTACTATCTTTACATGTGTTCAGAATATCTTCGGTGGGTCATAATTAGGGTTAGAACCCTCAAAAATACTTGTACATATGTGAGTTTTGGGGTACAAGATAATTTACGATTCAAGATCCAAACAATTTTTTTTGTCCCGATTTTTCAATTGAAATTTGTTTAAGAGCTCTAATGCTAATTATCGGTGGTTCAGAACCAATTATAAGATGAACTTAACAACCAGGCCCCATACCAATAATTTAACACTCAAACAAATGTGTGAATGTTATTTATTATTATTTTTACTTAGCACCGTGTCTTACTACCCGTTCGGGCTATACGCTTAAGTACTAATTATGCTAATGGGTTAGGGATTGGGAAGGTTGAATTTAGAGTAGGTGAACCCACATTTGTGTGGGGGGAGAGTGGAAAACTATTTAGGAAAAACCATCCCTAGTTCACCTGAGCGAGATTCGAACCTCAGTCTCCCCATCATTGGCAGTCTAGCTCAACACTAAACGTGTGAATTTTAAAATGAATTATAGGAAAGAATATTAACATTTAGCTATTTGTATTTTTTTTGACTAGCCTATATTTATGTTACCTCTTATGTAAAAAAAAAAAATCCAAGGTGGTCATTAACAAACCTTAGAAATAGATTGTTCAACTCGTCATTCACCCTAAGAAGTTCAGCCGTGATTTCATCATTGGCCAGCTTGCCAATAAGTTCCACCAGCCTGCTTTGCATCGACTGACAAGTACCATGAAGTTCCTAGAGTCAGATAAAAAAGAGTGCTTTATAAAAATAGAACTAATGTGTTTTGAAAGAAACAGACGCATGTTTAAACTAATACTGTATTAATAAACAAGGATGAAATATAGAGTGACACTTGGAACAATTCTATACTATTTGGTAGTGGTTCTCAATCTGGGGCACAATAAATATTCAAAGAGGCTTTGAAGGGCTCACAAAAAACATATAAATGAAAATTGTAGTTAAAATTAATATGGTAACTATGACAAGTTATCATATCTTTGATTGTTACTTTAAAATATTAATTTTAAAAACTTCAATAAGATAGTGGTATAAATAGCCTAAAGCCACTGTCTAATGTTTCCGTCAGTTCACAAATGACTCCTAATATGCACCAACAGGGTTGCCACTAATTTTTAACATTGAAATTCCTTGTCATTCCCAGGTTTTCCAGACAAAAATATAGTAGTTCCAACAAATCAATATAATGTGGCAGGAATGAGAAGGTAGCTTTAAATAGATGCACACACAATGTAACATTTAAAGAAGCTAGTGTGAAATATTAATGTATATTCACCACCACTAGGATGATATCTGCTATCACGATTAAATCGGGTCAAAGTTTGTTATCCTGTATTTATAATAATTAAAAAGGGGTGATCTTATTTTAGAAATTAAAAGTCCTGGTATTTTATGGATTTTATTATAAGTAGATAAACAGTTTTTGCTCAATAGTTCACACATTATTGACTTTAATTAAAATGCCCGACTATTATGTCATATACATGACAATTCCCGACATGCGAGATTTAGATTTCGGTAAAAACACGGATTAAGATTTCATAGACTTTACCTACTTGGCTCGGCTCAGCTCTGGAAGGAAGTGAGGAGATGCGCACCCTGAAGGGGTATATCAAGAGACATTTCCTTCTCGAAACTGCAATAAGATTAGCATGGAGAGAGAATGCATAAACCACCCCAAGCACACCTAACCGGGGTTCAAACCTCAACATTCCTGTCATTACATGCAATGCAAGTAGTCTTTGCCCCAACTTCATTATTAATGATAGCCATGTTTATTAAAGATAAAAAAACTTTAGGGCTCGGTGCCATCATGAACAAATACATTTATTTTTAACTTATTTATTTGAAGCTTGTTTTTGGAGTATGGATGCACTGCTTTTCACACATTTACACAAAACATTTTATTTCTAGTTGTAAATAGTGGGTGGTTGAAAGGCAATGCTTTGGACTTTAAAACAAATACCGTATGCATGTAATTTTAAAATTTAGATACACTAAAATAAATCTGTATTCAAGCATGTGCAAAGGGTCACTAAACTTAAAAAGCAAATTTGCAATGCTTTTGATGTGTTAAATAAACAATTTTGCTATAACGCACTGATTTAATAATTAATTAAAACATTAATTTTTTATATCAAGCTACAAATGATAAAGAAAATAATGATAAAGTGTCGTTTTGTCACTATTTCAGAATGAAGAATGCAAAATATCAAATTCCAGCATGTGTATTATGTGTCATATCAAAGACTGTGCAGACGCTTTCTCACAACTATAACGGTGACCACGGCACATACGATGATGTTTACATATGCACAGATATTCTTGGGTTACATAATTCCGCGATATAGCAATAGCCTTCAATGTGAAGTTCACAAATTACGATCGCAATTTTAAGTTTAAAAATGAGGTAGTACAATAGCTAAGTAATAATCACAATTTTAATTAATTAATAAGCAGAAAAACATTAATGGAAAACTAGGTTGTTAGCAAAATAGTTAAACACTTTCGAAAATTTGACTTTATGGTATTTTAAAATTCCAGTAATTTTTAGAAAATTTGATAAATCCTTTGATTTTTTTTTTAGGTCAAACCAAATTTCCCGACATTTACCTGTTTTCTAGGTTTTCCATACGAGTGACAGCCCTGACCAATGAAACAATAATTTTAGTCTGTATGGTCGGCAACGTCTCATGTGTCATTCCATTTGGCCTTGGGGTCAGTATTCAGCTACCTGTTGTCTTACTTGTTTTCATTGCTTGTGGTGTATTAAAGGCTAGTTTTGTGCTGCGAGTAAAAATGACCAAACCTGTGTCTAAAGAAACAACATGGGGTTGCTTAGGGACTTATGGTAAGCCTAAGTTGAACAAAAAAAAAAGTAGAGAAACAATTTTATAGGGAATATAATTTTCTTTTTAAAAAGATATATAAAATAGGGATAGGAACCAATACTATTACTACTCATTAAAATGACATAATATTCTAATGCCTTATTATAATACTACAATATGTCCTAGAGTTGTAAGTCGTTAGCGGAGTCACCCATGTTACATATTCAGCAGAAATGTGAACAATAGATTTAAGGGTTACATGAGATAATTGAGAAAGCAAGGAGGATATGGTATGATCATGTAATGAAGATGTAAAAGGAAGTAGTCGCAAGGAAAATGACAGAGATGAATAAAGAATGTAGGAAAACAATCGTGAGGAAGACACAGAAACAAATGGGAGGAGCAGAGAGCAAGTGTGCGAGTGAGAGGAGAAGAATGGTGGAAGTATAAAGGAAGAAAGAGGCGTTTTACTAAAGTGACACAACCACATCCTGGAAACAGTTGTTAGTGATGAATATAATTGTTGTTTGTACCTTTAAATTGGCCAGGTTCGTATAGTAGAAATATTAAATAATAATATTGTTTAAATGTTGTGACTTGCTACACACAGACATAGTTAACACATGTTCAACACTAATTTATCATGCTCTAATTCTAAAGCGATATTAGAGTTAAACACAGACATGTTACTCTATTAATGTTATAAAAATGATTAGAGAAAGCTGTGAGTCCACTATAGCATCTTAAACTCCTGTATTAATTCTTGATCACAATAAGCTGGGCTTTCTCCGCAAATCAGGGAGATTCATTAATAGTGGTTAGCAACTATTTGGTTAGTGTCATGCAAATGAAACAAAATATATTTGACATGTAGTTGTTAATAAATGCAGCATATGGCTACCAACTCGAAAATTAGATCTGACTCAATAATAAATGAAAAGTTATGGAAATCTTTGATTTTCTCTATACCAATGCATTACATTATATAATTAAATCCAACATTAAAATAATCAATAAAACTAATTTAAATGAAAAAATTAATTTATATATTTAAGGAGTGGATAAATCAATATATTTGCACTATTTCTTTATAACTTCCCTATTGTAGTAGTTTCTGTAAACTTTGCTACCAATGTTTTGAAATTCATCCTGTAGCCATGACCTAATCTTGACCAAGATATTTTTTTTACATGATCAGCCATATGGATGAAATAACACTTTTTACTAAACAAATACATTAAATTCTTTTGACAATATTGTCAATTTAACTAAAATAATAGTTCTAACCAACAAACTGAAATAAAAAGCTTAAAAAATATGTATGAAGAGAAAGTACTATTAAAGATTTGAACATTTAATTTTGGCGGTCATTTAGTTATATCTTTAATGTAGTGCCAAAGTTTTTAAATAACTATATCCAAGGTTAAGCACATGTTGCGGTGAATAAAGACTATTTTGATAAAAAAATATATGCAGTCCTTAATGTTTAGTGTTTATTTATTGTTTATGGTTGTTATTATATGCTACACTTAGGTTTAACAAAGGTTATTTTTGATCATTACAAAACAATAGGGGAAGTTTTACACACCTGCAGTAGTTCAAGGTCACTAGAATGCTCCTTGCCTGGCGTAAGCTCGCTTAGCATCTCGCTAAGCACCACCATATTGCCCTGAACCACATCTAGCTCCCCTTGAAGTTTGCCCAACTGGTCTGCTGTCAGTGTGGTGGGACCCCCGACAACCAACTGGGGCTGCTGGATAGCGGGTGAGACCGGGGGCATCATCATGGGTGAGACTGGCATAGGCATTGTCATGGCCACTGGCATTGGTGCGACAGGGATGGCCGTCTGCACAATGCCGTGGTCAGAGTCGGGAATGCTCTAAGCAAAGTAAAGTGAATATATTATAATTAGCACCGTGTCTTACTACCCGTTCAGGTCATACCCACTTAGGCTAATGTGTAATGGTAGGGTGATTGTGAGATGAAATGGAGGACCTTCTGTTTAATATGGAATCCAAACCACGGTGGAGGCCTGGCATTCATACATGTTGTGATTAATACACGTCTTGTCAGAGGTAGAAGGAAGGATTTGGCAATACGATAACTATTTGCAGGGACCGAGGATTGAGCCCCGGACCCCAGCACAGAAGTTCAACACCTTACCCCTAGACCTGCAGGTTACCTAAAGCGAATTTAAATATCAAAAAATCTAAAATTCAGAATTCTGGGGGGGCGGGAGGAGTTTACATTCTTATTTGACACTTATTAAAATATAACCAAAATATTGTAGACTCACTTCAAACAACAGCAATGTTTCAGCCTTAATATTTAATAATGTTTAGTTGTTAGAAAATTTTCAATCCCAACATATGTTCAGTTGCTTTTAAATGTTCACATACACAGATAAAATATCAATGGAAGAAAATTTGCTTAAAAAACCAAACCCAAAATATAATTGCCAGTACATTTCTAATATTACATGATCAAGTAATATTTTAATGCAAATGGCTGAAACCAGCTTTAATAAACCAATGTTTTTTCCTTACATAAAAAGGAAAAAAAACACTAAAGAAAAATAAGAACTTTTAATTCTATCCTGAACTTAGAGGTAAATCTAGTTGAAAACTAATTTTAATAAATCTTTGCATGGTAAAGTAGATGATTAAGAGGTTATTTATAGAAGCAATCCTATTGTGAATTAAGTGTAGCTTGAGCTGTGTTAAGAACATGATAAACAAAATGCATAAGCATTTGAAATGAAAAAAATACAATTATTTTTAGCAGCGCTTTTTACTACCCATCAGGGCTGTATGCTAATATGCTAGGAATAAGGAAGGTTGAATTTAGATGAAGTATACCCACATCTGTGTGGTGGGAGAGTGGTAAACCATTTAGTAAAAACCACCCTCAGTACACCAGAATGGGATTCGAATCCCGGCCTTCCCATCATCAGCAGTTTAGTCTATTGAAAGAGTGACACCTAATACGCCGCCAAAGCAGGTTACAATGAAGTAAAAAGTCATATAAATAACTGTGTAAAACAAATACTTTTGAACTATTACCACATACAATTTAAAAAGTTAAAAAACGATTTATACGATCAAGGTTATGATGTGTGATTTTAAAGAAGAATGATAAAATTAATTTTGCATGTATTGATGTAATTAAGTAGCACCTGCTTCAATGGTCGCATGGTCTAACACACTACTCTCATAGTAGCCTAGATATTTGATGATGTGGAAATCAATGTTGGAATCAAGGTTGGGTGTATTGAGGGTAGGTTTCTCCTAAATGGTTTTCCACTAAAATACGAGCACACTTCCTTTAAATGCAACCTTCCTAAACCCTAAAACTATTAACATAATTAGTATACAAGCATATACACAGACCTTTACAGGGTCCTGCATTTTCGAAGGCCCTCAATAGGAAATAAAAATTTAATAAACGAGTTGAAAATTTTAAAAAAAAATTCTTGTAAGTTGTCTGGTGAAAATGGCATCTCAGGGTATTCTGACAATCTGACAACGCTATTGTTTAACAAAAAAATGCCATGCTGAATGGTACTACCATAATGTTGGTTTCGTTTGATAGATGACAATTCTTTGGAGTCCAAATATAGAAAATGCTTTGCACATCTATTTGTCACTCGTGGCTACCAAATGCAGTGGAGAACGTTCAATTTCAAAACTGAAAAGGATGAAAAATGAACTGAGGAGCAGCTTGGATCAAAACAGCTTGAACAAGCTCACTCTAATAATCATTGTAACATGGACTTCTGCATGAAATATACATTTCCAGTATCAACAACAAATTTTCTTATGCTAAATTTAGAAAAGTTAACTTTTAAATTGTAGTTTTGTTACGTTTAACATTTGGCAGTGATACTTAAATGTACATAGTAACAGTGGTTCTAGAGGCTATAAACTGGGGGAAGGACGGGGTATACATTTATACAGACTACTTCCTTTTTCATGCATGATTTCCTTACAATAATACAATATTTCTATTAGATAATAAATTTAAATCTGAACTAATAAAAATGCTTTTTTAACTTTTTGATTCATTACAAGCAGGTACAGTACTTATTATTTTTGTCAAAACCACGCCTCTGAATAATATACTGACATTAAACTGGCTGAATAGCAAATGAACATAATGAATTACTTAAACCTTCAAGTAAATGACTTATATTTTATTATGTATGCAAATTTTTATAGATTTGAGGCCTTTCATAATTTTATGCTACAGGCACCGCACTAGCTTAATCCGGCAGTGAGCGTATCACCCAAACAGGTAATAGGACGCGGACCTAAAAAAAACAACTAAGTACAGCAAAACTCCACTTAAGCTTCGTAGTTAATTCATATTGTAGTTTTCTTGTCAAAGTACTTATGTTTATCGAAATAATAATTTGGCTGAAAACTTCACAATACTATAATTCAAACCAAGGCACTTTAACATTACTACCTAGGATACACTTTCATACAGTGGCGGCTCGTCCTAAAGGGCACAAGGGAACGTGCCCTCCCACCTAAACACCAAGTTATTCATACAAACAATTATAAGCTATAATAATAATATTTAAGCTATATAAACAAGGGGAATATTTGAATTAAATAAACGTTTTTTCTAGTTTTTCTTAAAATAATTATGACATTTAAAATTCCTGAGCGAAAACCTTCAAACGAAGCAACTAGCTTCCCGATCGGGGCAAAGTAGTGAATGTTCCCCAAGTCATGGTGGTCAAGAGGAAGGAGAGGGAAGGGACGGGATGCTCAGAACAGTCTGCGCAACTCTCAAGTGGGGCAATATTTGAGTGTTCCCCTGCGAGTAGAAGCTTGGAGATAGAGGTGTCTTGTCTTGAGTAGGAGATCCACGTCACTGAAGGGCAAGGGCTCGCTGGGAGAGTGGTATTACACGGTCACATTTCTTTGTTAAAGAAATGTTATGAAACTTTAACAAATCGTCCAATATCTTTTATCAAAGGAAATAATTGTTCAAAGATTTACGCTATAGAACATACTCTAGGCTTTTATCAAAGAAAATGGCAACTGAAAGATTAACCTGGGTGCGAGAGACAGTTAATAATAGAAATGAATTTAGGGCGCAAATATCCTAGGGGCACTTTTCAACAAAATGTATTTTTAGTGTTTAAAAATGTAATAGTTCAAATTAAATATTTAATAATTATTTATAAATAAAAAATAGCACCTAAATATAAAATTCAATATTAAGAATTAAAAAAATAGGCTAATAACATAATCACTTTAATGATTTAGAAAAACTTGGTGTCGCTTAGTCAATGGATAGCTTTGTAATTTGTTTAAATGCTTAAAAATTACTAAGAGAAAAGAGAGGGAAGATTGGACAATATTTTTGTACAAATTGATTAAGCGGGTGTGTGGGTGATGGACGTAAATGTTTATAGCTCATTTTAGAAATAACACAATACTGTAATTGTAGAAACTTTGAAAGACATGTGATGTGTGATAACACATCTTTTATCAAAGACGGCATCAAATATTTTATCATAAATTATATTTGATCAAAGAAATGTGTTATGTCTTTGATCGAAGAAAAATAGGATAGTGTAATACTGGCCGTAGAAAGGACACATTTTTTCTCTAGCTGCTCGCATCCCCATCCACTGTAAAGTAGCGGAATACTTGTCAGTCCGTTCAAGGTCAAGCTTCACATTTTCAGTCCATCACTGAAGAACAGTTAACCAAAGTGCTATGTCACTAGTCAATCGCGCGCGAATGTCTATAACTGTTGACTAATTTATTCTAGTTCTTCGTTCAACGGTTCAAGTGTTTAAAAAATGAATTCCGAAATTAATTCTGTGCAGTACATTATTCATAATAACATTAGTTTTGATGAAAAGCTTTTAATTAAGAATAAAGGCAGGCCGATGCCAATTTTAAATATAGACTGTTCTTCCTCGAATAAATCACGTACCTATCATAGACATTTTAATAAAAACATTTATGATAAATATAAGTGGATGTGCGGGTGTGAAGTGACTAACAAATTATTTTGTTTCTTTTGTTTGCTTTCAAAGGAAGAATCTTCTACATGGATTAAAGGTGGTTTTTCTGATTTAAAACATTTATCAGAAAGAGCTAAGAAGCATGAGCTATCATTAAATCATTTAAATGCAGCAGTGGACTACAATGTGTTGGGAAAAATAGATATTCGGGAGCAATTAAGTAGTGCGTATGTTCAACAAAAACAAAATCACAATGAAAACGTTGACAACAACAGATACATTCTACGTCGCTTAATAATGTGTATTAAATTCTGTGGGGCTTTTGAATTAGCTTTACGTGGTCATGATGAGAGGGTTACTTCTGATAATCGTGGTATTTACTTAGGTTTAATTGATTTTGCAGCCGAGCTAGATTCTGCTCTTGCATTGCATTTGAAAGAATCAAATGTATTTAAAGGTACCTCCAAAACCATCCAAAATGAACTTTTGGATTCAATGTTTCAAGTTTATCAAACTGAAGTAAAGACCCAGATAAATTCAGCAAATTTTATTGCAGTCGAAGCTGATGAAACTACTGATTTTTCCAATCAACAACAAATGGTAATTATAATTAGATACGTTTTTGATGGGCAAATTTGTGAACGATTTTGGTCTTTTATTAAACCATCTGGATATACAGCACAAATTTTATCCAAAGTCATACTAGAAGAACTTCAAACTAAATTAAATATTCCATCACACAAATTAATTGCACAAAGTTATGATGGTGCAGCCGTTATGAGTGGAAAAAATAATGGTGTTCAATCATTAATAAAACAAATATATCCAAATGGCTATTTTGTACATTGCTATGCACATCAATTTAACCTAATTATGGAACGAGGAGCGCAATGTAACAAAAAAGTGAAGATCTTTTTCGCTAATTTACAAGCGTTCTCTTCATTTTTTTCCCGTTCACCTAAAAGAACAGCGTTCCTTGACGAAATTGTTAAGAAAAGGTTACCACGAGCGGTTCCAACTCGCTGGAATTTTAAAAGCAGAACAGTCAATACTTTATTTGACTACAAAGACTCATTTAAGGAATGCTTAGAAAAAATCATAGACTCTGATGAGGTAGATTCGAAAACCCTAAATGAAGCAAATGGCCTACTGAACCACTTAAATAGTTCAGAATTCATGTATTGGCTGAAACAATTTCATTTAATTATGCCACACGTGGACATTTTTTTTAATCAAACTCAAATGCGTGGCATTGATAGCTTATATTTGGAGAAAGCTATAGAACAATTTGAGATACAAATTAAAAAAATTAGAAATGGTACCGACGAGGTTGAAGAACCCAAAGAAAAAAGAAAGAAAACTTCATCCAACGATGGAGATAGTAGAAATACTGCTGCAAAAGAAGTTTGTGACACTATTCTAACCCAAATTAAGGATAGATTTGATTTTAAAAGTCACCTAAGTGCAGCAAAATTATTCAATTCATTTTTTTTTAAAAACTATCAACAATCTTTTCCTCAAAATGTGTTTAACGAAACTGTTGCATCCTATTCCATGTTAAACGCTATAAAATTAAAGAGTGAATTGAATGTAATTTACAGTCGTGATGATATGTGCGAAGTTGAGGGTGTGCTATCTTTATTAGTGTTTATTTCACAAAATAACCTGCGTGAGATTTTATCTGAAAGTTTCAAACTATTGGACATTATTTGTACTACACCAATGTCAACAAGTGAATGTGAAAGGTGTTTTTCTACCTTAAAACGGATTAAGACTTTCTTGAGGAGTACAATGACGGAAGACAGACTAAATGCTTTAGCAGTTCTATCAGTCGAAAAGAAATTTATTAATTCAATTTCTGATTTCGACAACAAAGTTATTGAGGTATTCTCAAATATAAAAGAAAGGAGGATGGACTTCCATTACAAAATATAATAAATAAGAGGTGAGTTTATATTTTTATTAATTATTATTAGTTTTCAATTTTGTGCCCTCCCATGAAAAAAAGTCACGAGCCGCCACTGCTTTCATATGAAGAATGCCAAACCAAACTAGAGAAAAAAAGGGGTACATTAAACATTGGTACAGTAGCCCCAAGGCTTCTTTGGTGCTGACTGACAGATCAAAGCTGACTTCTGACAGTCAACATTTAGTTATATGCCTAAATTTTGACTGTCAGAAGTGACAGCTGCTAAACACATGTTTTTGCAGATCATATGGTTTGGAGTAAGGATACATAATTTGGTCTGGTAGCTTTTCAAAGCTCTCAGCTGTGCGCTGTCATTCAGCACCAAAGAAGCCATGGGGCTACTGTACCAACCTAAAATAGTATATTCCTGTACTTTACAGAATTGCTTATTTTACCATTTCTTACAAAGGTTTACTGTGAAATTTCTTAAACACACATTAAATGCTCAGTGTAAAATAAAGTCTTTTACAAATAATTCAACAGTATTTAATGACATTAATACTTTAATTTATCAAATGTTATAACAAGTTTATATTATTACTAGGCATAATTTATCTGTGTCCAAAATTTAAATTATGTATATAAGCTGGTAGCCCTATATTATTATTAGCACCGCGTCTTACTACCCGTTCGGGTTATATGCAATTACACTAATGTGTAATGGAAGGGTGATTGTGAGATGAAATGAAGGACCTACAGTTTAACGTGGAATCCGAACCAAGGTGGAGACCTGGCATTCCTCACATTCACAAGATGTCTTGTCAGAGGTGAAGGAAGGGTTTGGTAATCAGATAAATTTGTGCCGGGACCGAGGATTGAACCCCGGCCGCCAGCACAGAAGTCTGACACCTTACCCCTAGACCTGCAGGTCTCGCTGGTAGCCCTATAGGCATGGATGATTAAGCATCAGTGAACCTAGATTGTTTATTATAGTGGTTGCTATACACATCCCTTTTGTAATAATGTGCAACTTACACTTATTTTAAGACACACGATGTGTAAGGTGAGTTTTAAAAAAAATACACCAGCTTTAAACCAAGAAAAAGGCGGTAAAACTGCATTGAAAATCTCAGTATTTAGGCGGCCGCCTCTGTCAGCAAGGAAGTATCAATCGCTGTCAGGCCATATGGATTAAAATACAATGGTCTCTGTGTCTTTTATGGAACTACTGCTCTAATATGTTTAAGCACATACTCCCTTCACCTATAACCATCCTTTGTCATGTCAATAAGGAATAAGGGAAAGAAAGCTACAAAACTTGTTATCTCAAGGTAAAGAGGAAATCTCACTGCTAGTTCTCAAATATTTTAAAATTTTCTTTTGTGAAGCTATCAAAAAATTACTGTATTTTTTAAAGGAAGGCAAATCTTGAGCCCCTTTTCGTCACATTTAGTATCATAGCTCTGCAAAAATGCTTAAAATGTCGTTTAAAATGAGCTAATGACACATTTTCACACAATTTTTTTATTAATAAAATTAAAACTATAGGGTTGCTAAGGAAAAAGAGCCACGTTAGAATCTTTCAATATTATTTTGGCGTGGGACATATTTTGAAATAATGGATCATCTGCACAACAGTTTTTTTGTTTATCGAGTTGGCCCTCTTAACCCAGGTATATTTATACATCCTAAGATTTAAAATAAGTGTAAAGTGAACATAAACAGGAAAGAAAAGATGTGTAAAACACATACACAAAAATCTTGAAGCTAAAACAATTAATTTTATATGCACATGGACAATAAATTAATGGATAGATATAGGTAGGAACCTATCAACCAAGTTTTATCAGCACACCTTGGATTACCTAACTATTTTTGATGAATCACTTCCTCTGTAGATGAACATCTAATAATACACAGACAAGAGTCGAGTAAATGAAGGGAGAGCGAGAGAGAGACACCTTATCACAAAAAAGTGCACGAGTCATAAATTAAAATAATCTTCCTGCTGGATTTAATGTTTGAACCATGTTCTTTGCACAAAGTTTGTAAGGTTTCTATTTATGTAGGTTTACTCAATAAACTTTTCATGCTTGAAAATATCTAATAAATCTAACCTGAATAGGATGAGTTCCAAAGGTCTTATACTATAGTGAGGTCTTTAGAGTTAGTTTAAATTGATAGTCTACCTGCTCTAAGGGTATTTTGAGGGTACAAGTTTGAATCCTTGTCATGGAGTTTAAATACAATTTTATCAGGCAGAATATGGGCATTTAAGAATTCACTGTAATAAGGATATCATAAAAACAAAATACCTAGGCGTATCAAATGCCTGTGAATAAGAATGTTTCAAACTATATGCCTAAAACAGTTTGCTTTTTTGAAAAAGATTTCTTATGTAAGGTGTTACAACTTTTTTTCTTTACATCCATTAATGTTACCAGCCTGTGGCTTGGGTCAGTTTAAAAAAAAAATGTAAGCCATATATTTTCCACTACCGGCTTGCTAGGCCTGTTGTAGCTTCATATGCCTTATAATCCAACTTAAGATTAGGACAGGCACAACATCGAGTCCCAGGCCGTTAATTCATCACTGTGAAAGGATAAACCCACATTCCCCAATGATAAAATTTTCTGCCATGCTGGGAATGAAACTCAGGACCCTTAACTCAGTAGACAGACATGCTACCGACTAAGCTAAGGTGTCGAGACGATACTTTATACAGTATACTTTATCCAGACCTGTCCCCAAATGTGTTATCTGTAAATGACTAACCCTCTGTGGTGTATGTATTGGTGCCATGGTGTCTAGATCAGTCATAGGAAACTCTATCCCCTTCTGCTTGAGATCGCTGTACACCTGCACAACTCCTGTAAGCTCGGCCTGATGCCGGAATGCATCCGCCCAACATTGAATCAAGCTCAGAACTTTCTCTTGCACGGCTGTTGGTGGGTCATTCTTTGGGCCTGGTAACCAACATTTATACAATCAACATACTATTTATAATCTTACAAGATGATCTTGTACACTTAGTTTACCTCAACAGGTAGCATTATTATCTTGACGAATCACACTATGACCTAACTTATAAGCTATTCCAAAGTGAAATCATTAATAAGTTAAGAAGATTTCTACCTTTTAGGTAGACAAAATCTAATACATAAATATCTAACTTTCTTTTAATTTAAGGTATTTAATGTGCATATTTTAGCCTCAATGTTTACTGCCTGGGAATTTTTTTTTTAGAAATTATACCTTATAGAGATGCAAACTTAACAACCAAGGATATAGTTATTGGATATAAAGATGAACCTAAGGTACACAAATAAATTGTTATCAGAATCACCCAAAATTTATCAAAGGTCCCCTGGATTTGTGCTCGTCTACTATAGCCATTTAGCCAGATACAGGCTGTTCCACAATAAATGTTGTTAGTACTGTCTTAATTGCTTCGGTGACCACATGGTCTAAGGCGCTACTCTCGCAAGACTAGACTGCCGAAGATGGGGATATAAATGGTTTGATCCCGGTCGGGTGTAATGAAGGTGAGTTTTCTTAAATGGTTTTCCCCATTCCTTCCACACAAATGTGGGTACATTTTCTCTCAAATTCAGCCTCCCTAATCCCTAAAACATTAGTATAATTAGTACATAGGTGTATAACCCGAGAAGTTAGTAGGATATGGTGCTAAAAAAAAGTTGTTTTACAAACAAATGTAATAATATACAATGTCAATTCTATGAATAGTTAAAAAAAAGTTTAAATTGAAAATTCCACCTGTCATTTTTAGACTTATAAACCAATAAATAAATCAATCAAATGAACAAGTACCCAGGTTTTCATGGGTGTGATTGAGAACATGGATAGCTCACAGGTTCACCCAGCCCCTACCCACCCTCTTGTGCTCAACTACTCGTTCAGGCTAAACACATTTTAACTATCATAATTGGGATGGAGAAAGTAAAATGTAAAGTAAATGTACCCACATTTTCATGAAAGAGAAATTTAAAAAAACAATTGATGAAAACCATTTTCAGTTAACACGACTGGGATTCTAATCGACCCCTCCAGCACCGTCAACCCAGACTAAATGAGTCCGACATTTAGTTCATATACCCAGCAATGTGGATGGTAATTCAGTTAGAAAATCAATAACACATATAAAGTCCCAGTTAAATGTTTATCCAGATATAGTTTTTCTAGCAAATCAGGTACAGTCTGTGGTCATGTTTTTTATAAAGACTTTCACAAATTGTATGGATTTCCCATAGTACTTATTTTCAAATAAAAATTTTATCAATAAAATAATATGTGCATATCTCGTTTGAAATGTGTTTGCATTTAATACTTGCAAAGGCTAAAAGATCATTATCCAAGTTCATTATAGGATAAATGAAGCACTTAGGCCTCTTTCAGTTTACCACTCAGGAAAATGACTTGATTCGGTGGCCACATGGTCTAAGACGTCACTGCCGATTACAGGGAGATGGAGGATCAAATCCAGATTGGGTGTACTGAGGGTGCTTTTCCATAATTGTTTTCCACTTGCCCTCTACACATATGTGGGTATAATTTCTCCAAATTCTGCCTTTCTCGTCCTTAACTCACTAGTGTAACTAGTACATATGCATATATCCTAAACAGGATGTAAGAAACCATGCTAAAAAAACCTAAAGAAAATGGAAGAAATTTAAAATTTCCAGACCTAATACCAACACACCAATCAGGAAAAGGAATAGATTCAATTTTACAAATAATACAATCTTGGCCCTCACGGAAAAAGAAAAAAAAATTGTGAATGGCCAACACGCTATAAATTGAGACAATGTTATTTAAAATTCCCTTAAATCAGCGTTAAAACCATAGTAAATCACTATACGAGTCAAAATATATGATTATTTGAAGAACAAAGAATACTTATTTAATCACCACTATAGGATAGGTATGAAAAAAGTAGCTTTGGTTTTTTAACCCTATGACAGCCTTGAATGTTAATGAGCAGTGATCTGTTATGCAAACACTTCAAACATTCTTATCTAAAGCGACACATGCCCCCAAACAATATAGATAACCAATTGTCCTTCAAAAGAAATCGACAACAGTAAGCTCACCTATAAGTTTCACAAGTTCTTGAACAAACTCTTTGTTGCACGCCAAGATGTGGAATCGCTTACCACAATTTTTCACACACGTTTCCAAAACCTGTGATGGGGGAAAAAAATACAAATATTTTTACAAAATAAAGCAGCCAAGTTCAAACCAAGATAAAAGAAAATATTATGATAATAGTCAATGTATATAAATATAATTAAACTAATAGTAACATGTGTTTGGTTGGAGTACTTTTTTTTTTAGCATTACGACTTATTACCCATTTGGGTTGTATGCAGCAGCACAGTTAAGGCCGCCAAAACTTTTTCGTGAGGGTATGGTTTATTCTCAAATGACTAGAATTGAGGTTAATTTTTCCATTTTATAAACCAGTAAATACTGAGGTGTCCTAATTTACACACCTTATTCCTTCACCAATAATTATTAAGTAGATATGGGACCCTTGAATACCTCGAATCCTTAAGTATATTTGGGTTCAAGAAAATATCAAATTCAAGACTCAAATCCCTACAACAAATTCTTTTTTCAATTTTCTCCATCAAAATTTATTTTAAAGCTATAATACTGCTTGTTCTGAAGCAACATAATTATAGGACAAGCTCAACAACTAGACTCCAAACTAGTAATTTAACACCTAATAGAATGTATGGATGCTATAATGAATGCATATAATCACTAAATGCTAATATTTAGTTGACTAATATTTCTTTTTATATTATTTTATTATATCTCTATTTCTGCTGAGAATAATTTTTCTCAGATTTGGATTTGAATTTATAGCTCAGGATTCAAAAGTAAGAGCAAGATTAAGATTTGTAAAATAGTGGATTTGACCCAACTCTAATATTAGGCCATTAATAAATATATGTTAGTGTTAGTTGTAAATTTAGATCCAAAGAACTAAAAAAAATATGTCCCAAATCAGCTTACCGTAAGTGTATACATAACCACAGTGTAGTTTTTGCCAGCATTTTGTGTTAGGCGCTTGCGTATTGCCTTGATTGCATCTTTAGGCCCATCTTCAGTTCCATTGATTATGTCACAAATTTCCATATTCAGGGCCCAATTTTCTGATGCAAGGGAGGCATCTGTGGCTTGCTCTATAAAAATGCAATTAAAATGTTACCTAAAAAGGTTTTTTTTGGAACTTGCATATAAATAAACAACTGAAACCAATTAAATATAGGTTATAGTACTCTTTCCCAAAATGTCCTCAGAAGCGTAACTCTTTCGGGGCCATGGCCTAACCAACATTCCTTTGCCAGCTTTTTTTAATGTGAGTTATTTAGCATTCCCTTTCTGAACCAACTGATTATATCAGCAGACAACTTACAATAGCTTAAACCATACACACACCTACACAATACCTAGCTCCTCAGAGCTATCAATTCATCACTGCAAGGGAGGAAACCTTGATTTCAGTAACGATACATTTCTCGCCCATGCCTGGAATCAAGCCTGGGACCCTGAACTCAGTAGACAGACCTACTTCCAACAGAGCAAAGCTATTCATTAAAAAATTGAAATAAATACCTGATATCCTGTAAAATATAAATGGCTGTTTCAAATTTTTTTTTAAACATTTTAGTGATGAATTTAACAAAACCATACTGCAGGGATCACAATAAACTTAAATGTTCACTTAATTTTCACATAATGTAACATAATGTGACATAACATAACGTAACATAACATAGTAATATAAAGGGTGACCTCATGTTTTTAAATGGAAGCCATCACGATGCAGTTAACTTAACATTCACTTAACTGAGTTGTCTAGAGGGAGAACTTTCACATTAAGTGAAGGTACCATGTGTTCTAGTCAGCCAATCATGTTGCAAGTGACAACATGGGTATTAAGTATTTTATTCGTTTATGATATGTAGACAAATTCTTTGGTAAATATTTCCCCCCACGTTTTGCAAACTCTAAAATGTTGTAGCAACTTGTTATACTTTATTTTGTACAGCCAGTAAGCTTATATTGCAAATACTTGCGACCTAATCTGCCCTAAGTGATTTGATTTCATTTTAGTGAACAATTTTCAATTCAATTTTCAAACAGTCGAAATCATTTGTTGTGTTTTGCTCAAATTGTTAAGTTAAGTTAAATACATCTTGATCACACAGTAGTTTCTTTACAGTAAGTGAATGTTAAGTTGATGAGATTCCAGCAGTACAGAGGGCAAAAATGCTCATTTAAAGTCAATTGACATCATGTCGAAATCTGTATTGCCGTACTAGACTATTATCAAAACATATTATATGATTAATAAAATTCAGTTGTATGTCATGCACCCCCTGAAATCCTTCGAGTATGCACAACTTATAAAACACTTTTATGGAGGATTCATAACTCTCATAATGCCAATGCCTAGCTTAACTTAAAAGGCAGAGTAAAGTTTCCAAACAAAGGTCTTCTAAAGATAAGGAATTGGGACTTTAGTGCTTACCTACAGCTTCAACAGTTTTACCATAAGCCCCATTTATACATTTAGAAAATGTTTAAACTCAATTTTATTTGGAAAAGTTTACAAGGAAACTTTCAGTTATTAATATTTCTCACTTCAAAGCCTTTGATTTCTCAAACTATCAAACAAAGAATAGAACAAATCAGTTTTCTAAGTATGTTTTACAATTTACAAACATATTTTAAAATGTTGTGCGATAAATCACAAATCGTATTGGAATATCTTAAGATATTTTTTCAGTGTTGTACAATAAAATTGTGCAGAATATTCTTGAATGTTATTTATATCATACCCTAGTTAATGTTGGGATGCTGAAGGATTGTTTACCCTTAAAACGGGTTCATAACGAGGGTGGGTGATTTAGGGTATCAAACACCCAATACCAAAAAGAAGTGTTATTAATGCAAGTTATTACTCCTACTCAATACCTGGACTAATCATAAAATTCATCCCAGCCTACAGCCCCAATTAGTTTTTTTAATCTTTATATTGTTTAAAGAAGAATTTATGTCAGTAAATAAGCAAACAGCTTAGCAGGTTGCAGTGATCATAACTAGTCAGTTATAGCGAGGGAAGATAGTGGTTTGGATCTAAATAGTTGAAAGAAAGTAATTTCAAGACTCTGACTTGAGATGCAAAATGTGACTCCTCAAAATTCACCAAGACTGCAACATTGAGAAAGCATTGTTGGTTCAAATTCTGGTTAGTTTCTTTCAAGGTCATGTTGTGTGAACACAGGATAGATAAACGTGGTCTAAACATTCAAGATTCTGGGGACCAATAACCCTTAACTGAAAATATCTGACCAAATGTTTCTGGGGAAGAATGTTGATACCCTATCAATGGGCATACAGATAAAGTCTTATCTTAACTGATTTTACAGTGATCGGGGTTCAAATCCTGGATAAGTGTACAGAATTTTTTTTTTTCCTAAATGATTTTCCTCTTTCTCTTCACACAAATGTGAATACATTTTATTAAAACTATAGTATCTTCCTCATCCCTTCTCCATTTAGTGCCTATGGTAAGGCACAAAGGATGAAAAAAACAACCTGTGGAATTTAAAATATCTTTTCCTGCTTTTTAAAGTGGATAATAGGTGCAATTTAAATGGTGATAGGCGCAACTAGGATTCATCACACTTTTGTTTTTGTTGTCAAACCAGTTTTATATTGTTTTTCATGAGAACAGGTTTGCTTTGATTAAACAGGTTGCACTGTATTTTAATGAAAAAAATTCATGGCCTTTTTTTTATAGTCATTAAACATTAGGTCTTAGCTTCCCATACTGGTATTATCATTTAATCTAATGATAAAGTGGCTTAGAAGATAAAAATCTGTTATTTTTGGCTATCAACATTGGCATGCAACTTTATTATTATTATTTCAATAGCATTAATAAATGATGGCTGTAGAAATTTGGCAGTAATATTATTATTATTATTATTATTATTATTACCGCGTCTTACTACCCATTCGGGTTATACGCACTTACTGCTAATGTGTAATGGTAGGGTGATTGTGAGATAAAATGGAGGACCTACAGTTTAACGTGGAATCCGAACCACGGTGGAGGCCTGGCGTTCCTCACATTCACTTGGCAGTAATAACTGGAGTGTCTATATATTTTCATAATGGGTGGAAAAAATGGTGATTGGGGGAAATCTAGAATTCTACTAAACACCTTTAGATAAGTAACCGGCTTACGTGATTTACCTAATTACAATGATATTTATTAGTCAGTTTAGAAAGTATATGTTAAATACCGCAAATAAAATTTTAAGATATATACATAACAAACCTATCAATGAATGGCAATTGCACCATATACTGTGTATATTTCTATGAAATATATCAAATATCAAAATAAATTTGGATCACAAACACAAGAAATAATTATATTCTTACTAAGTTAAAGTTGAATAATATTTTTAAATGTCTGAAATTTTAGAATAAATAGATCATTGTTACAGCTTGAAATTAGATAGCCTACATACCAGTACTTAAAAAGTTAAAAGTGATTTTCCTTACCGAGCAGAAACGAAACAATCTCAGGCCCCATTCTCTTTGAAATCAAGCAAACTCACACCTAATTCTATAAGGTTTCAAATATTTCACAGTTAAATGTATATTGTAGTTGATAATTTACTCAGTATAGTAGCCTACATTTTTATTCAAACAAATTTGAAAAACAATAAACACATTTTTTTTTTAAATTGAGAAAAATGTCTGATAAATAAATATAGAGGCCTTACTATAAGGCAAGGTTTAGGCTAAGAATATGTTGGTTCAATGTACGAAAAGAGTGACTGCAATTTGAAGTTAACTAGATACTAACTAAACCATGACATGAAGAACCATGGCACTCACCCAACCATAAAGCCATGACGTTAACGAGAGGAACTATGCGTGAACAAAAAAAATTATATATATATATATATATTTGTTTTAAAATTAAATTAAAATAAGTATGGTAAGGTCTTTTAAAAGTCTACACCCACTAGACCAAGCATTCTAAGGTTTCAATCTTTAGATAGACTGGATTGTCACTGGGGAGGTAGTAGTGGTTAAATTCTCGGTTGGGTGCTCTCAGGGTTGTTTTACCCTATCACCTCTACTAACTATTGTGGGTGCAATTCCTCTAAACTACCTTTCTCACTACCGTACATTGAATTAAGTTGTTATTAAACTTGGTGTTAAACCTAATACCTACTCAAAATAGTGTAAACAACAAAGATTTTTCAAAATGTTTTGAGAAATAAAAATTACTTAAGTGTTGATCGAGCTAATGCGTATGTTTGATCATGGTTTTTAAAGGTCACTGTGTCTCATCTCTCATTTGGGTTGCACACAAATTAACTAATTATGTTTGAGAGTTAGGGATCAATATGGTTTAATATATAGGAAGTGTACCTATATTTGCATGAAGGAAAAGTGAAAAATCAACCCCAATAAATCCGACTTGGATTTGAGACAGATTTCCTCCTTATCAGAAATTCAGTTTATTTTAAGAGAAATGCCTTAGGGAATTTGAGCATTGAAGCAGACGAGTTTGGTAAATAATGTTTGGAATTACACTTATAAGGGGGTATCAAAAAGTTTCAAGAGTGGTTCTGTAAAATGAAAACAGAGTGCAGCATGGGGATGCGTGCACTGGTGTGGCACGCTGTGACCTTCATATGTCAGTATAAGAAGTGGCATCATTCTGTGTAGATCAGTGGCTGTGGTACACACGTTATTTAACGACGTGCACGAGTGCATTTGCGATTTTATTATGGACCACAAACTCGAGCAGAGAGTGGACATCAAATTATGCGTCTTACTCAGAAAATCGGGAACAGAGACCTTTCAAATGATGCAGCAGGCTTACGGCAATGAAGCTATGAGCCATCCGGTGTGTTTTGAGTGGAACTCACGCTTCAGGAGAGGCGGAATGTCAATGAAAGATGAAGAGGAGTCAAGGTGACCTTACACAAGCACAAACCCAGTATTTGTGGACAGAATTAAGCAACTTGTGCATGAGGATCGCAGAATGACATTTATGACATCATGATTGTGTCATACAGATTAGTGCAGACAATGCTCACGCCCATTCACGTCTTGTCTGAAGGAGGACATTCAGCGGAAAAGACCAGAACTGCAGTGCACAGGCAATTGGATGATCCAACATGACAATGCACCTGCACACACAGCGACGAAAACGTATGAGTTTATCGGGTGCAACCACATGATCATCGCTCCTCACCCATCATGCAATTTAGCCCCCTTTGACTTCTTCCTCTTCCTGAAGATTTAAGTTACATCTTAAGGGTCACCGATTCGACACTGTGAATGAAATCAAGCGTGGATTGCAGGTGGTGTTGTGCACGCTTTGAGATACAGACTTCCAGGGAGATTTCCAAAAGTGTAAAAAGTGCTGGGATCAATGTATCGCTTCCCAAGGGGACTACTTTGAAGGAGATAGTGACCAGATTTAAATCAGGTAATTTATTTCAATTTAAAAGAACTATAAATGGAAACTTTTTTACACCCCCTCATATTTGGCTAGTCGCCGTAAGCAATTTTGAGCGGAATTGGTAAAAATGTACCGACTCCAAACTCTCTTCAAAGTAAAAGCTTATAGTAATATAACAATACAGACCCATATAATTATATTTCAATTGTATACGATTTTATTTTTAGGACCAATATTTGTAATTTGGATTGATAAATTTATCTAAATATACATTCACAGTTCCAAAGAAGCTTCCCGAGAAGTAATCTGTATCAGAGCATTTTGCTGCAGTAAATTTATTATTACTTATTAATACACATTTGCCATTTATGAAAGAGTTGTAGTCGAACCGTAGAAGAGTTTAAGTCAAGGCTAGGCATACTGACTCCATAACCCTGATACTTCCTTGTTGTCTTTCTTATCAGTCAGATTATTAAATTAGAACATTTGGTGGTTGTGTGTTTGAGAATATTTCCTTTTTGTACATAAAGTTTTTTCCCCTTCAGGTTAATTCAAGATGGGGTTTGTTATGTTTAACCATAAAAACACATTAAGCCTAACAATCTGTCCGCGCCAGAGATTAAATTGTGCACAAATTTAAAAGTGTGATAGATTGTCACAGTTTTAGATTCCTGCTAGATGTAAGCCTAGATCATGCCTCATTGTAAATGCCTGCCTAATTCAACAGATAGACAAATGAGAGTCTAACCTTTAATGTTGGTAGACCTAACAATAGGTCTACTTGCAATTACATGAACACAAAATAAAAATAAAATCTTGACTGAATTTGATCAGGATTTAAAACTTACAGCTTCTAGTTTAAAGTAGGCCATTATATGTAGCCTGATAAAAAGATTGAATGTGGTATCCATCTCTAAATCCCCATCTAAAGATTTTGTATCTGTAGACCGAGTGTCCGTAATATGCAAGAAATCAATGCCACAGTATCAGAGTGCTCTGTCTACAGAGTTATAATCTGTCAGTCCTTGCTCTGTAGAAGTTGGTCAACTTTTCACTATCTAAGGACTAGTTTATATGGACTACCAATCACAGTTAAGTATAGTGTGCACACATCTGGAAATAAGATTACCAATGGCAGCGAAAGTATTCATTGCTAGTTAAAGGTTTGACAGTTCAAATGTTATAAATATACTTATTGTGACTGTACTTAGCTTACATTTCAAGTATTTCCTGGGCCTTTTCTCAAAAAAGTAGTTAAATAGTCTCATTTATTGATCAGCTGATTGCTTGGTGGTTGCCCCTTACCATAAACAATTTTCTTTCAAAAGTTTTATTGGACGAGGTCTCCGACTATAATCTAATTGGTTGAAATGGTCACATAATCAAAGATACAAAGTGAATAGATTCTAATAGAATTGTTAAGGATTACAGACCTATGGGTACAGAGTTTGTAGAAGGAGCTTAATTCTTAAGGTCAGAATTTAGTTTAGTATCTGTTTAGATTCACTGGATAGGGTTCTTCTTAAGAAATATAATATGCCTAACTTACTTTGAATAGCAATCAAGCCTATTAAGCAGAGTAGGCCTACCTACTTACAACTTGGCTAAATTTAATCTAACTTTTTTCTTAGATTTTAACTCGTTCTCTAGAATAAAACAATTCCACAAATAACAACTGTCCATGTTCAAGTAGACACTTTATACATTAGCTTGATTTTTAAAATTTTTACTTATTTATTATGAATCTAACCATGCTAGGATTTTGGTGTAGGTTCTGTAACATCAAAATGGCAATTGTGAAGTCATTAGATATACCATATGGTTGGTTAGATCAAAAGTCCCTTAAAAGTTTACTATAATTAAGGTTAGGCCTAGTAACTATCACAGTCGACAGTTTACAGCAGTCGGGGTTGAATTGTGCTGCATATTTTGTAAATGCATAGTTTAAGATAATTTTGGCTAGGCCCGTAAATAAGTTTCTAATGTTTTGGTCTTTTTATTTTCTCTCTTCAAACAGGTTGGTGAATTTGTAAACAAAATTAACACTGCTATCGTAGCTTTGTAACCCATCAAAATGCTTCTGTTTACAAACAGTAATTCTATTTAAAATAGAGATATAAATTATGTTGGTTATAACTATAGGCCTATGATTGGAAGGGTCGTGTTTAATGAACGGGTTTATAAGTTTTTCAAAAGTAATGCTCCCTTAATAATCGGACGAATTCTGATGTCTTTTGTACATTATGACAGTCCAGTCAATGGCAATAAAGACAAAATTTAGAAATGTTAACAACTGTCAAAAGGTTTATGATCTAAGCGTAGTTTGAGATAACGCAAATATGGCTATTAAGGGAAACTTGTAATCACAGTTATATTAAAATTATACATTGTTGCCTTTTCACAAAGCCATTTAAGGTAATAAATGAAAAAGTCTATGCAGTAAAAACTAAGGATCGATAGTCACTTGTTCACATTTAGGGTTATTGCAAAACGTTTTGACATGTTCGCTTATTTAAATCGAGTTATTTGCAAACTCATTGTGTTAAATATGTTACATAAAAACGTCTACAAGATTTTACATCAAATAATTAAACAAATCCTTTAATATATTACCTATTCTTTGCCCAACGGGCGAAGTAAAAGGATTTCCACCGAAGAACGACATGTTTTTCTTTATGACTGACAAATGAAAATCATGAGAATATGATGGCGCAACACGCCCTCTGCTGAAAAACTTGATCACCTTAACGTCATGAAGTTGTCATAGCAACGTAAGACGCTAATTTTGCTTACTAACATGACAGGCGGCGTGTAGTAAAGTGATAATGCTTTAATTCATGGGTATTATTGACTTGTAAAAGTATTGTGTAACTTACATTAAGTCATTGCCAATTTTTAAAATAAGTACTTTCTTTTGAATGATCGAGAATGAGTATAATACACGATTTCCTTGAACCAGGGGTAATTGACAATGCAATGATTCTAAAAGCAATGGATGAACAAGGACCAAAAGGAGAAGCAGGAAGACTTGCAAAAGAAGAGGGACGTTCAATGGAAGAAGTAGATAAAATAAGACTAGAGTTTTTAAGTATGTAGGTCTTACTTAAAATACAGTTTGTGATATTTGGATAGTTGGGTCACGTCTTTTTTTTTTCATGAGTTCACCCCCCACCTGAGAACTTTTATTGCCTTGTCAGTTAGTTGAGGGGTACCAATGGAGTGAGGAAAAAGGGGGAAAGAGAACGGGGTTATGCCTTTAATTGATTCGTGTTCATGAATTAATAATAATTAGTATTATTATTAATAAATAATAATAATAATAATAATAATAATAATAATATAAATTGGTGCTAGTAGGTAACTTAGTTAATTCAGAGGCATGTTTAGCTAGGTACTTTAAATCTTATATTATTATTTTAGGATTTTGACACAATACTCTATGTAGTGGACCAATTATGTAAACTTCATTTACCCTGAATATTAGCACTCTTACCTTGACAGGCTATATTATGAACCTATCTTATAAGATATACCATATTGGAACAATATGAGGTAAGCTTGCTACATTTCAGGGCCATTTAAGTGCACAATGCATTAATTTGAAATTACCAATAGTATTATAATCGTGGCTACTATTCTTGGCTATATCCGAATAGTCTACTTATGCTGCATCGCGTTGGCTCGTCGCGTTGATAGCTGCATTGTCAATCACGTGACCAAGTGTAGATCTGTTCAAATAGTCGCGGACTAGACTGATGCAGTCTTCTCGAGGTCTTGGTAACCATGGATACGAAAGCTACGAGCCATGCAGTTTTCTTGCGTTGTTTGACTGGCAATTGTTTTAGTATTATCGTTTCGTCTGCTTGAGCACCGTCTTACACAAATATTTCGTTTTCATTAGAGCTAATAGATTACTTTTATATAGTTTCTAAGTTATTCGATGGGAAGCAGCACTTCGAGCCCAAGTGTGTTGCCGTTCAAATAGTTTGATGCAGTCTTCACTATGAAAACCGCGAGAAGTGTAAAATTATCAAGACTGCATCAAGTCAAATGTACTTGACTATTCGGATACAGCCCTTGACTCCAACCTAGTGGGTAAAATTTTGACACTTGGTCAAGTGCAATGGAAGTACAGATACTCCCTCCTACACTTTGGTTTCCTATTCACATAGCTTCAACTAAATACTGATATAGTTTCTTAAACCTCACACAACTTATCCTGTTTAGTTAGATTACTGATAAGCCTATTATAAGGTGTGTTAAAAATGTGATTACAATTTTTTAAGTTCCATTTAGTATTTAGATCAAACACCCAAATAGGTGAGCAACCAAGAATATATTATTCTCAGACACATTAAGGTAAGGTCAATTTTTGTTTTTTAAACACTGGGTCATACCACCTTTCCGGATTGTACACATGTACTAATTATGCTAAAGTATCAGGAATGAGGAAGGTTTAATTTAGAGGAAGTGTACTTGCATTTTAATTGAGAGAAAGTGGAAAATAATTTTGGAAAAACCACCCTCAGGACACCTTCAAACCTTTCAAACACCAATATCTCTACCATTGGCAGTTCCCATTGTTGTTGATCCAACGTTTTGAAATTGTGTGTAAAATAGGTGTCTTGTTTACTAGAGTTAAACATAAAAGAATTAGTTATGTTATATTATTTTAGACATTTTATATTTATTTCAGATATTTTAAAAATCGACCATCTCTGGATCATGATATCGCTGGTTAAACTACAGCTAGGAAACAATATCATAGAGAAAATTGAAAATTTGGAAATGCTGGTGAATCTGAGAGAACTTGACTTATCTTTTAATAACATTGAAAAGATTGAGAACTTGGAAGCATTAGTGAAGCTCGAGATCCTCTTATTGTTTGAAAATCGCATCTCAGTCATCGAGAATATTACCACACTCACCAAAATTATGATTTTTAGCATTGGTAACAACAGGATTGATAGCTGGGACAATGTACGGTATTCTTCTGACAAATTTGTTTGGTAATTTACTTCTTAGGCACATTCTGTGCATAAGTTTCCTTTTAATTATAATAAGGCAGGCATGAGTAGGTGTGTGTGTGTGTGACCCTTTTTGACTCTGATCTGAGAAATAGCATGCAGCTAAAAGGTCTTAAAGATAAGACCATACACACAATATTTTGTTTTAGGGTTTTAAATAATAATTCTGTGGCAGAGTTGCATCAACCTGTATCCCAGTTTGCCGAAGGATTAGTCGGTACTAATGTATCGTTGCCCAGGGGACACCCGTATTTACTACTCGCACAACCTATTTGTGAAGGCTCTTTCCATGTCCTGATGAGGTTATATAATGATGATGGTAGTGAATTTTATGTGGTAAAGCCAATGAAGATCGTAACCTAACCAAAACCTAACTAACCAAACACTGGTGACCATGGGAATTACTTCCCTTCTAGAGAAAAATTCCCCAGTACCAGCCGGGACTAGAACCCTTGACCTCTTTGTCAACAACCAGGGGCTTTCCCCACTATACCACGAGGTTGAGTAGGGTGTTACTCACAGTAGCTCATAGTGAGCTCCCCCAACAAGGTATGGCAAGACATTTTTATAAAACTAAATATCTCGTGAAGACATTTAGAAAGTTTTTGTAAAAATAATTTGGGTTGTATTTGCTGTTAATTTTATAAGACTCCAATAAGCAACTAGGCCTAGGCATTGAGAAGGAATACAGATTTTTTTACAACCAATTTCCAGCCTATGGTCTGGGTCATTTTTTTTTATTCAAGTCATATATTTGACACTGCCGGCTGGCTAGACCTGTCGTATCTTCATATTCCTTATAATCTAACTTAAGGCTAGGACAGGCAGAACATACAGTCCCCGGCCGTTAATTCATCACTGTGAAAGGGTAAACCCACATTTCACCAATGATAGATTTTTCAGCCATGCCTGGAATCAAAGCCGGGACACTTGCTTACTAAACAGACATGTTACTGACGACTAAGCTAAGGTGTTGGATTAGGAATAAAAAAATGCATTCCATTAAAGGGCCAACATTCAGGTAAGAAGGAATTGGACTTTTCTATTCAATCGATATGACCTTGCTTTAGTGTGCACAAGATAGATTTGAATTAACTTTTTTTTGTCGGGAAACAAAGTTTTGTTCTAAAATAAACATTGTTAAAACTTGATTTTAAAAAAGAAGCCCATTTTCGACCACCAACAATGATTGACAGTCACTAAAATTTGGCATTGTAGAGATATGTTTTAGTTGATCTAGTAATTAAGAATACTTCCTTATAGATTATTGTATGATTTATTTTTAAATCATTAATTAAACAAACAAAGAATATAAATATAGTTGTAATATTTTTTATTTGCACCATTGTGGCAACAAGATTTTCCAGTTTTCAAATAATGGCCTCCCATAAAATTTATAGCACAGGTACCTTCTCCAATATATCTATTGCTATATAAAAATAACCACAGTAGCTCATTTATTGAGGTTTTAATGATTTATTAGTAATGATCTCAATAAACGTCAATTATGTTAAAAGTTGTTTTATAGCATTGAAAATGTTAAGGGAGGTTCCTAACAATAATGTTTCTTAGTAAGGCTTTGTTTATCAAGAATGTACAAATCATTTACTAACAGCATTTTTTCTAAAAAAAATAAAGCACACTTACTTGAACATTCTTAAAGGTGTTTTTGGCATCAACAATATAGTTTCTCACTCTCGATTCTGGCTAATTCTGGTGTATTTTCTTAATATTTGCCCACCAAATTCTATTCTAATAGATTATAGAAATTAGATGGCTAGTAGCCAGTGCTGTAATTAGACCATACAAATTATAGGAGATAACTATTAAGGTAGACTCTATAAAATTAACTTTCATGCACTGAAACCACTTGCAAAGGTTTGTGTTTGGACACCTACAGACTAAAGTGGAAAGGTCTGTGCTTTATTGAGCTAGGCTGTGTCTAATCATATCTAATTATTACTAATTGTAGCCAATTCTTAAACTATTATTTGTTGTGGCAGTGTATACCTTAAATAAACAAATGCCGCCAAGCACTGACAAACTATCATTGTAATGCCAAGCAAAAGGTCTCCTTGTTGATACTTTTAACAGATATTGATACATAAATATCAAGTCATGTAGGCCTATTAATATGTTTCTAATCTTGGTATGTTGGCCAGAAACAAGCGATTCCAAATTTCCTTTAAACGTGGTAACAACCCTAAGATAGTGTTGGACCCCCTGAACAAAATTTAAACAAGAATCTAGAAACTATATGGTGTACTAAGAAACCCAGAACAAAGCATATAGTAAAAAACAACTTTTTTTAAAATTAAATTTTATTTACTCATATCATTTTCTTCAATCTTAGGTTATTTACCTGCGCCAATTCTCAGATTTAAGGTCTCTTAATATGGCTGGAAATCCTTGTGCAGAAAAGTTGAACTTTCGCTCATATGTGTGTGCTTTCTTACCTAACCTGACCTACTACGAGTATAAAATGATCACTTTGACAGAAAGAAACGATGCTTGTCAGGAATACAGGTATAGTAAGATTCTGGTATGGAAAACTTTTAGGAAATGCAAACTTTTTTTTTTACAGTCAATACCTATATTATTTCACTATATTAGAAGTATTATGTTATAGGTGTTATTATTTATCAAAAGTGATAGCTGCAGACCAGATGAATTGACATTGTTTTAACAAATTTTGTAACTGTTGAAAAAGTGTCTTCTTATTTGAATCTGATTGTATTAATACAGTAACATACTTTAATCAATTGTTTTACTTGAATTTAGTTCAAGTGTGGTGATATTCATGTGAAATGCTGACAAAGAACGATTTTTTACTAGTGAGATAAGAACTTAAGAGCACTATATAAGTAACTTATTAAGTGTTACCAACCCCTTTAGAAACTAGCACTCTCTCCTCTACTCTAACCACGTTGGATTAGAATGAGAATCAAATGCATTTTTTAAAGTTTTTATGACAAAAACAGTTCTTGGCCTAAATAGATAATATATACTGCTTCAGTAGAAACATTTGATTCAATTCCCTACATATAGTAATTTCAAAAGTTTTTGAATATCTATCCATGGGCATTAAGCAATATGACCATGGATTTTTCTTTCTTAATTTAAAAAGTTTCTGACCTGCTTAAGTGGCCGCATTTTCTAAGGCATCACTCTCGCGGTAGACTAGCCTGGCGATGATGGGAAGATTGGGGTTCAAATCCTGACCGAGTGTGCTGAGGATGGCTTTTCCCTAAATAATTTTCCACTCTTCCTCCATGTAAATGTGGGTACACTTCCTCTAAATTCATTCTTTCTCATACATAACTCATTAGCATAATTAGTACATATGCACATAACCTGAACAGGTAGTAAGACACGGTACTAATAAAAAAAAAATCTGGTCAAATGCTATTATGTTCATGGAAAATAATCAAGAACTGTTTGGATTACAATGTGTGGAAAATTAAACTAAATTTTTCTACTGAAACAATATTGTATTTATTGTGGCCAAAAAGTATTTTGTTATAAAAACTGCAAAATTATGGGGTTTTTACTCACACTCCCTTTCATCCCACCTTAACATGGCAATAATACAGATCCGCCTGAATCAAAGTTGAGGTTCTTTTGAGTTGTTAGTTCGTTTCTTGCTCAGATTAAAACCACATGGCTGATGTTAGATAAGCTCACTAATATTACAGACACAGGACTTTTCAAATGCCATGCACAAATAGTTGCAATGCATTTTGGTCATGCTATGGAAAGTTGATAAACTCCATCATTGCATAGCAGTCATATGAAAATTGATTCACTTAATTATATGTGACAAAAGCAGAACATTATAAGGTTAGTCCAATATAAACTTTGTTTGGAGAAACACTTAACACAAGTAGCATCTAATATATCTAGTAATTATATTAACAAAATTTACACTAAACCAACATAAAAATATTAATCATATAGCATTCCTTAGTACTTAGCACTATTTGTTATACATATTCACTGTGTAGCCACATTTGGTGTACTTATCATTGTGTTTTAATTACACTTTAAACTGGAGGTTTCGTGTGAAAATAAATCCTTTATGTCAAACCTTCAAATGACAAACATTAGATGAAAATACAGAAAGAAATTTGCATTTTTTGAATCATTTATCTATTTAAATGTCTAGGACCTCTTGATTAAAGCATACTCTGAATAATTAATTTAGTGATGCATACAGACTGTGTTGTTGTCATAATAGCTGGTGATGGGAAGGTCAAGGTTCAAATTTAGGTGCCATGTGAAATAGGGGGGGTTTTCCCCAACCCCTAATTATGCCTGCATGGTTGCAATAAATATCCTTTTAATCCATACCGGCTAGATTTTTTAATTAATAATTCTTCTGTTAAAAACAAGTAAAAAAAAAGTTATATCTTGCCAGTCAAATTTCTTCTTGAAGTCATCCAAATAGGATTTGAACACACATCTTTTGAAGAGAGTGGGGTGAAAGAATTACACTTTACAACAGATTACATTGTAAATGAAGTCTTATTTTTATGAGCAGCTCTTCTTTGGAGAAATTGGAAGATCGAGAAGCAAAAGAAACACAGGAGAAGGAAGAGAAAGAGAAGGCAAAGAAGGAATTGGAATATCACATGGAGGCCTATGTGGAGGGACTCAACACCGATGAGTTGTTCATCACAATGTTCAAAGATGATAAGGAGGGTTTGGCTCTTCTGGAAATGAACGATGATGCCAAAGATCTACAAAAAATGTTTCCTTTATTAAAACAAATGTAGGCCTGTATATAACATTGTGAATTTGGGCCACATCAATCGTTGCCCAGCAGTAGAAAGATTAGCCAGTACTAATGTAACATTGCCGAGGGGACGCCGGAATGTACTAATCATACATGCTTTTCGTGGAGGCTCTTTTCATGTCCCGATGAGATGAGGGTGTGGAACCAATGGAAACACTTAAACCGAACTTAAGAATAACTAACTAAACGCTGGTGACTGTTGGGCTAATTCCCCTTTTGAGAAAGATACTCAAGGTACCAGCTGGGAATCAAACCCAGGACCCCTAGGCTCATAGCCAGGTGCACTGACCACTACACCATGAGGCTGGTATTAAGACACATATATCTATACATTGTTATTTTTATATTATACTTATATTTCAGATTGAGGTGTACATTCAGCTGTAATGTAAAAAAGCCGCACAACTTTAATTCCATGTTGAGTCTAAAGAATTTATACCCACGTCGGACAGTCTTGTCTAGTCTGGTTTGGTTTGCTGGTGACAAAGTTATTGGGATTCAAATCCTGGCCAGATGTAGTGGGGTGGTTTTTCCTATTTGGTTTCAGACTCTTCCTAGATGCAAACAAAGATACCCTTCATTTAATTATACCTTCCTCATTTCTAACCCATTAATTCAATTACACAAAGCACAAAAAGAAACTAGATGAGTTTTAATTTTCTCAAATAACTTTTATATCATAGGACTTAGTGTTAAAACAAAATAGATGATGGCCTTGTGATGAACTTTTGATTAATTTAAGAGTGATTTTATGACTAGATTTATTAAATTTATAAGTATTGCAGAATCATATTGTATCACATATTGATTTGATGGTTTCAAAATACTGTGTGACACTGCCAATCTTTAACAATATTGTGACAAATTGGAAGAAGCCAAGAAGTGTCCAAGAACCTGAATCCTCTTGCAGTTTGTTAAACACAACAAAAAGACACCTCAAATTTTGTAGCTCCAATTTTCACAGAATGGGCCTTTATTTTAAAAATGAAGGGTATAGGGTAAATCGAAGTAAAGTCCAATTTTTAACTCGAATTGAGCTAGTGCTGCACAATCATTTGAACTTTATAATGCACTTTAGGTTATGTTTAAAAGATGTTTCTGTCATATTTAAATTACCGGCAATTAAAAGAAAAGTATTTGCTGGGTTCCTTACAGTGTTTGAGATATAAAAGGTAGTCCTGGTAAATGTTGATAATGTAACTTTCCCCACCCCTTTCCCCTGTAATCTTCAAATACAAACTTATTTTTTGTGGCCAAAATCGATAACGTGTTACAATTGTACACATTTAAAATAGTACAAAACCTTGGCTAGGTCGGAAGCATATTTCCTTACTAAACAGGTAGTTCTCGAGTTTATTCCCTGGCATTGTTGAACAGTTTAATATTGATGAATTTGAGGGGGTTTCCCCTTCCCCGAAGCTGAATGGATGACCAAGAGACTGGGTGTTTGTGCATTCTAAAGGTCAAGTTGTTTGTAAGAGGTGTGCAAATAAAATCGGTCGGTTCAGAAAGTGCACACTAAACACTTTTATTACTTGCATTGGTGGGCAAGAAGACTGAATGTCAAGCTTGACTAGTCTAGTTTACTGGTGACGAGGAAGTCAAGGTTGGAATCACAGTCGATTGTGCTGAAGATGTTTTTTCTTAAATAGCTTCCTCCCTTTCCACACAAATATGGGCACATTTCCTATAAATAGATGTGGATAGCCTGAAAAGGCACGGCAGTAAGATGTGACACAAAAAACTCACAGAGACACCTATATTAACCAACTACCTGCTTTGGTAGCCGCATGGTCCAAGGTGTCATTCTTGTGTTGGACTAGACTGTGGATGACAGGGAGATCAAGGTTCGAATCCCAGTCGGGTCTACTGGGAGGTGGTTTTTACTAAATGGTTTTCCACTCTCCCTCCATGCAGTTGTGGATACACTTCCTTTAAATTCAACCTTCCTCACCCTTAGCTCATTAGCTAATTAGTACATAATATGCATATAGCCTGAATAATGTGACCTGGTGGTCTAGGGGTAAGGTGTCAGACTTCTGTGCTTGGGGTCCGGGGTTCAATCCTCGGTCCCGGCATAGATTTATATGATTGCCAAATCCTTCCTTCACCTCTGACAAGACGTGTATTAATTACAACTTGTGAACGTGTGGAATGCCAAGCCTTCACCGTGGTTCAGATTCCACGTTAAACTGTAGGTCCTCCATTTCATCTCACAATCACTCTACCATTACACATTAGCGTAAGTGTGTATAACCCGAACGAGTATTAATATGCGGTGCTAATAATAATAATAATAATAATAATAATAATAATAACATATAGCCTGAACAGGTAGTAAGATGCGGTGCTAAAAATAACTAACAACACTTAAAATATACTTTGCTAAACATGTGTAAGAATATCTCCTTGACAGTTGTGATTTAGTTTCCATGAGCAGATGATGGAGGTGATTGAACAGTTGTTCTCTATAGGTTTGAGACAGCACAAGGTGCGTGAAGAAGAGATGACTTTGTTCATTGCCTGTGTCAATAAGGCCAAGGAAGAGAACAGACTCAACAGCCAGCAGTAAGCCCCACCAACATACAGTAGCCCCATGGCTTCTTTGGTGCTGACTGACAGCTTTGAAAAGTTACTAGACAAAATTATGTATCCCTACGCCGAACCAT
>CABFVX010001367.1:127426-159963 GCA_902151425.1 Timema shepardi | reverse complement strand
CCCCCCCTCGCAGTACCACCGAGTTCATTGATCGGTGGTGTCGCGTGTGGTGGAACTGTCTACCGGCCTCTGCGTTAGCGTAACGGCCTACGAGTTACGGTTGGTTAGTGGTGGCTCATAATTACTAAAACTCCCTATCTCTCTCTCTCATTTTAGTTTTAAAAGCAAACATTACTACATGTCTAATAGCGTGATGTGCCGATAGAAAGCGGTGTAGGGGAAGGGGGAAAGGTGTTGAGGTTCGTTGCCCTCCTTTTTTTTTTTAAGGAAAGAGGAAGAGGGGGAGCGAGTTTATGTTCAAGGACCGTGGGAACAAACTCATTGGCGAAACTGTTGTTCATTATCTTCTTTTTTTTTGTTAATTGTTTACTATTTGGGGGGGCATTCTGGAATGAAGTTAAGAAGCATTAATTCTTTAAATGTTAAATCACTGGTTTCATTTAAGAGGGAAATAGTCCAACACCTTAGTTCACTCAGTAGGTGTCTGTCTACTGAGCAAAGGGTCCAAATATAAATGTAGTTTCCTGGAAAATGTGTGTTGTGTGACTTGACTCCTTTTCCCCTCGAATCCTTCAAATGGTTTATCTTTTCCCCACAGATGTTGATATAATTCATTTTAATTCCTCGTCCAACCCAATAGTGTGGATACCCGCTTCAGTGGCTACAGGGTCTAAGCCGCTACTTTCGTGTTACATTAGACTGCTGATGATGGGGAGATTGAGGTTCGAACCTCGGTCGGATGTACTGTGAGGGTGGTTTTTCCAAAACGAGTTTCCACTCTCCCTCCACTTGAATGCGGGTACATTTCCTATTAATAAAACTTTCCTGGTCCCTATAACCATGGTGCAATTAGTATATAAGCGTATAACCCAAAATGGTAGAAAGACGCAGTGCTAAAACTAAGTGAAGATATGCAAATTGCCCTGAAAATGTGAAGTACCCTTCAAACAAAATTGCAATAATTGGACAGGCGTATACAGCTGTTATAAAATATACAGGTATATATAGGTACATTATGTGGGTTTGTATGTGTCGCAGCCTATCACCCTCAACTGATCAATAAGTTTATCCACGATTTCTACCACAGCCTGCTTTTACTGCTCTCGCGTCGAAATGGATTTATTGCATGAAGATACAAGTGATATAAGAATTATTCATGAGAATTATCATATAGATCGTTTTACAAGTAAACCTTTTTATTTATATTCAAATCAATATTTTGTGGATGGTTATATAAATAGAAAGTGGTATATATTAAAGTGCTTGAAAATAATATTTTTGATGTTGTTTATACAAAGGGTTTGAATCCACTATTTTACTAATTAAAATTTTCATTTCACCTTATACCAAATCTCGAATGCGAATCTAAATTGTTTATAAATTAAATACATAAAAAAAATGAAGAAAATGAAGAAAAAATAGAAATAATGAATTATACATTTTTTTCTCTCTAAAATCCATTCATTGTAACATTCTTACATTCATTTAAGTGCTGCCAAGGGTGGGGAGATCGAGGTTCGAATCTGGTATGGGTGAACTGGAGAGGTTTTCCACTCTCCCTCCATGAAAATGCGGGTTCTCTTCCTCTAAATTCAACTTTTACAATTCCTAAATCATTAGCGTAATTAGTACTTAAACATATAACCCAAACGGATAGTAAGATGCGGTGTTAAAATAAATACAGATTTCTAAAACAAATCCCAATTCAAAATATGAGTAAAAAGTAAAAACATTTTTTCATCCTTTTAAAATATTGTATGCATTGTACTATGTTCCTGTTCCAAAATCTTCTTCACCAGGTTGTTTAAATAATAATAATAATAATAATCATTATCAATTCCTATTAAGTACCAATTGACTTGTTAGTATGCCAATAGCGTACTTTTATTTTAAGTATAGATTGCTAGGAACAGAACAGCATTTAAAGAAAAAATAAAGGATTTTATTATATGTATTTATAGTAAAAAGACAAATACACAATATGTATTGATAACGGTGATAGTTTATTGGAATCTAAAAAAAAAAACTTTTTTCTTACAAATTGTTTAGAGATTGACACCCACCCATAAGAGCCCATAGATTATGTTTATCCTGAAAGGTAGCAAATCTACTTGGAATTATTCTACCATATATTACATTATAAGTTACAACCATAGTGTAATACAACAAGGTAAGACTGATACCACCCACTTTGCTAAGTGCATAGTTTTAAGGTGCCACACTCACAATAGACTAGCTGTTGATGACTGGGATATCAGGTTTGCTCCTAGTCGGGTGTATTGAGGGCAATTTTCCCTAGAGAGTTTTCCATTCTCTCTCCACACAAATGTGGGCACACTTCTAAATTCAACCTTCCTAATGCCTAACACAGAGTAATTAGTACACAAGTGTATAGCCTAAGCGAGCAGTAAGAAGCGATGCTAAAAAAAAAAGCTACCTATCATGGTAAACGAAGTGTTCATGATATTGTGAAGTATCTTTTGTGTGTTTGTAAAGAGTTTTTAATGTTGTTATATATGTTTGGCAGTGTGCACCAACTGTGGGGACCGGACTTGCAGAGCCAATGGCCATGACTGTTGTCACGAGTCCTGCCTAGGGGGCTGCTCTCGAGCCAACAGTTCCGAGGACTGTACAGTTTGTAAGGGTGTCTTGTTCCAGAAGAAGTGTATCAAGAGCTGCCCTGTCAACACTTACAGGGTAACTAACTGCTTGCAATAGTTTGGATAGTTGATTGTTTTGCTGCAGCGAGGGCGGATCTAGGGCCTGTTGATGAGGGGGGTGATTGGCTCCTTCAAGTATAAACTTAATGATTATGATTTATGATTAATCAAGATTTTGATTTATAATGACCTTAATATTAATAATAATGCTAGTTTTTAAAATAATTTTAAATAATGATACTAAAAAAGATGACTTAAGAAAAACCAATCATTTTGATAAACAAATTTGTAATTTTATCACACAAAAAAAGTCTCACGATAAAAGTGATAAACAAAATACATACTTGGGCCTGAAATGTGTATTAATAGCAAAAATATGTATTTTAATACAAATAGTTGGTTATTATACTAAACTTAGTATCTAATTACTGGAACGTTTTCGTTTTAAGCCACTTCCTTTTCTGCACATTAAAGCTCATTTGAAACAGTTATTTATTAGGTCATGATTCTTTATAACATTAAGGTATTGGTTTCAATATTTTTGACTATTTTCCATGCAATCCCTCCCCCGATCCGGCACTGTGCAGCAGAGATGGAATGGCCAGTATGGTTCAATTATCCACTTTTAACTTCGTTTTGGTGTCGTTATGATTTTTATCAAGCTAAGTTAATAATATTGTATTTTGAATATCAATATATATGACCCTAAATTTATTCCAAAGAAGATTTTACCACTGACCAAGGCAGTACACAATAGTGCTTTTACATCAAACTAGTTAGAAAATAGGCCAGAATTAGCCTGCACTTTCAAATTTGATTCTCCATCAAATTAAAATTATGGAAAATTATATTAAGATAATTTTTGTAACTTTAGAGAAACCGAGTTTTTTTTCCTTCTACGATTTTTGCTGGCTATGCCTTACCTAATTTGTTGTAAATTTATTTTTATTGGATATCAACATTTTAAATAAAATTAATTTAATTATTTATTTCTACACCTGTATGTTCATATGACTAGTCATTTAATTGATGTTTTTGTGGTTAACTAGTTACTTGGTAGCATGTAGCAATTAAATAAAAAAATGTATTTTTAAACTATTGTAGTTGTTAATTTAATTTACCTCATGTGAATGCTGCAGTATTTAAACCGCCGTTGTATCTTGGAACAAGAGTGCTTGGATATGCCTGTACCCAGAGAACAGGTCAATGACTATCGAGACAAGCCGTGGAAAGCTTTCAACAACACTTGTATCCTGGATTGTCCGCATGGTTACATGGAGATGAAGTCCTCCGATGGCCGTCGGTACCAGTGTGAACCATGCAAAGGTGACACAATTTGTTTATTATTTCAATGAATTATTTATGAACCTATAAACAGAATTATGACCAGCCAATTCTGAAACATTGACTAAATGCAGTTCTATATATTTTAAATGTGTCAAAATCAACTATAATCATAAATTAATAGCTTCATGACACACAACTTGGCATTTAAGTACATAAAAATATTTTTACAGTGAACTATTGACTCTACAGGTTAATGCAACAGAGAAAAACTGCCAATAATTTAAAATCGTGATTTAGCCTGAGTTAAATAGAGCAAAAATAATTAAACTTGAACATGGGAATCAAATCCAGTGGTATGGCATAAGCGTGATAATCTAAAGGTCCTGGGTTTGATTTCCATGTCTAGGTGTCATTTTTCAACATTTTATAATCTAGTTTAAAAAGTTTCCAGAAATTCATAAAAAGTAAATAAACTATGGCATGAGCCTTCAATAAAGCTATATTGATTGAGGAACTGTTCCCGTTAACGATGATAGTGCCAACATTTGCAAATAGCGGGTGATGGGGTCGGCACAACATATCCTGCCGCTGCTATCTCAGTTTCCTAGACCAAAGCTACTACTTATTTATTCAAGTAGCTCCTTATTTGTCCGCACGAGGCCAAGTTTGACCTTGTGTACAGACCCAAAGCTTCACAAATAATTCTGGAAGCGCTGGGAGTCGAGCCTGGGACCTCTGGATTTGTATCCAGGAACTCTGAGCTCTAGACCACACCCAAGCTAATTTTTAACTTCTTAATACTAAAAAGCTCTTCACTTTATAACAAATTTGGCAACTGAATAAGCCTCCTTTTGTATAGTTTTTTATATTTATTTGTATTTTCCTTACAAGTTGTACACACACACTATAAAATTAACGTATTTGTTTCTAAAAAGTCGCCTTGCGATGCCAAAAACTTTACCACACAGTCTAAGGCTTCGTGTTGGGATTCACACTAGAAAGGTGTATTCTGTTTGCAATAATAAATGGATGGAAAAAATAGATATATATGAAAAATATATTTATTGTTGCCTAGTTAATCAAGACTTTGATTTGTAAACCTTTTGATACGCTCAGATAATGCTCAAAATTTAGTGGACCAAAATTATGCATAAAATATCATAGAGCTATTAATATACATGGCTGTTTTTTATGACCCTTTTTACAAACTCGGATCTATCAGCACCTGGGACTAAAATAATCACTTATATACTCCCAATCTTCTTCTACACCACCCGAATACTACATTTTCGTCTCCACACATGCTTTTAAACTCTTAGGGTGATTACTTGATTATGTGCCCAGTGGTGGGTTCCAATTATTGAAACCCTTTCCTTTGTTGCTATCCCCTGACAATTTTAGTGTAATTTATTGAATTTATTAAAATTGATTAACTATTCTATTTCAACGTTCCATTACACTCTTCTGATACTCATATTCTACAGCAGTTGAATATAAATAATTATTTCACCAAAACATATTTTAATTAACATTTCTTTACTTATATTTAATTATTCTTTAAATAACATATTACTCTAGTTTCATACAAAGATTACTTAGATCTATTGAGATTTTACCAAACCATCTCCTCACAAGTTACGTTTCCATCACAGAGTGATGTCATTCTTTTTTTTGTAAGAACTCCCCTTCCTTTATCAGGACTTCCCCATCCCTAACAAAGGAGAATGATATCATTATAGAAAATTTTAAAATGATTACCAAAAACGACACTACCATGACATAAATACAGTGCTAGTGTGGTGTGGTTACTAAATAGAATGATATAAAGAGTATTTAAATTAAATAAAACAAAATGGCTGAATAAATAGATAAAAAACTATATTGACAGTAAAAATAAATATTTAAATTTTGAAAAAATATGAAATATAAAAATCAGGATTATTGTAATCTCTATAAAGTTGGTGGCCATTGTCTGAAGCACAAACTTTTTTTTTAACAATCATGCCTACACCTGAGAGTTTTGTTTAGTGACATATAAGAATGTCAAGGGGTTTGTTTTACAGGTCCTTGCAGGAAGGAGTGTGCGGGGGTTAATGTGGATAGTATTGCCTCAGCCCAAAAGCTACGAGGCTGCACATACATCAAGGGATCCTTGGAAATACAGATTAGAGGAGGAAGTAAGTCTTACAATTTGTGACACTTTGTTTTGGTTTTAACTCTACTCCAGATTGTGTTTAGTTCTAGTTTCCATTATACCCTGCATGGAAAGGCTTTTGGGCTTAAATAAAAACACTTTTTTTTTAATCCTTCTTATAATTTAATTTGTTCTTTTGTTGCTTGCAAATTTGGTGAATTTTTCTTTTAAATTTCAGTAGAACATAATATATTATAATTAAAATACGGTATAATATACAATTTTAATGGTTACATATCCTGGGAAAGGGGGAGGGGGGGATACTGATATGGAAAAATTGGGGAGAAGTCGAGGAAATTAAAAAAAGTTGGTGGAATTTTCAGATATCTTTCCAATAACTTTTGAAATACTAATTAGAATAGTAAAATCCAGTAAACTATTAGTAGTTTTATTTCCAATTCAGGCAACTTTGTAAAGAGCTACAGTATTACATAATATCTATGTCAAGCATTTAACTAAGAAATGGACAAAATAATTTTTTATTCGTGATCTACATGAGAAATGCTTATTAGTTTTTTGGTCTGGAAAAAGTGGAAATGTCAGAAATACTAACAATGAAATTAGTAAGGAAGAGAACCAATCTGGAAAGATGGAGGGGCTAACCCTGAGCACACACATGCAAATGTATATATTTGTTAAAAACTTCTTTCTTCCTGTCATCAAATATGCTGTTCCCACTTTTCTTATTTTATTCTGGTCACTTTTTCAAAAATATGTTTAAATTCCCATAAATATATATTTTTCCAAAATAACAATATATAATAAGGATGAAATATTTCTAAATATTTAAATTTACTTGTATATAGTAACTTTAAATATGTGAAAAAATAGATAAAAATAGGTAAGCCAAAAGAAGATTTAAAATAAACGCCATTGTTAAATATATTCATAAATATGGTTTCTTCTGAACTATCAGATAAGCAAGACTGCATATATTTTTTGTCTACAAATATGACAATAGGAATCAAAACTAAACAGTCTAAATTTAAAAAAATGATTACATTTAAAAAATAATGTTTTGACCTCTTGATATTGTTACAGAGAATATTGTCAAAGAATTGGAAGAGAATCTTAACATGATTGAGGAGATTGAAGGCTATTTGAAGATTGTGCGCTCATTCCCACTCGTCTCTCTTAACTTTCTTAAGAACCTCAAGGTCATCCATGGGAAAGAACTCGAGAGCCATAAGTAAGTGTATCATCAACATTTAAAAGTAGTTCTAAGACCCCCTTCGTATCTCGTCTAAGTATCAAACCTAGGTGTCCTGGCTCAGAGTCAACTCTTCCGGTCTCAAAATATGATACATAATTTAACTTTGCTTCCTAAATTAAGGTGATTTAGAGAGTCAATTTTTTTGACCAATTAACATGTACATAATTTGATAACATCGAAACTAAGGCCAGATAGATAGTTTTTTAGTATTCAAATAATTTTAATTTTTTTGAAATAATGGCTTTAATAATTTCACTTATTTTTATACTACCATTTACTAAAGTAGAATACAGAAAACCACAGTTTTAAGGGTGGGGGAGGTGAGCTATTAAGATGTCAAATTCACTAAATATTTGTACAGGAAGTTTTCATATAATGCCGAAGTTTATTTCTGGAAAAATACTGTGTTAATGAAAATATGTATTTTATAGAATATTATCTAAATGGTAAAATATAATATGTTGGGAGTACTTGATATCAAACCATCTTGTAAAAAATCAGTTTCCATTCATATTTTGACATATTTTATAGTTTGGTCTTGTTATATACTATCTCCATAGTGTTTTTATAAAATACTAAAATAATAAGTTGTTCACACACACGTTCCCTTCTCTGCAGCATTGGTGGGAGAGAAACACAGTGGCTTGTTATTAAAAATGGGGTAGCACCCAGCTCGTCACATCATATTTGAAAAATGATCTCTATTTCCTGATCACATTATATCTAGAAATTGTATGGTAAAAATGTTGTAGAACTCCCTATACAAAATGTGTGAATTGCTAATTTCATGATTTGTTGTTGTAAACTTGAATGTTAAAACTATTTGATTGATAATTGTACTTCTGTAGTAGATATTATATCTAAGTTAGGGAAGAATTTATTATTAAATAATAATTCACAGTTTTAGGTGACACCCCATTGTATTTGTCTACATTAGATATCAAAAATATAAATACTACCTTCTGGGTGTGTTATAATTATGTTTACACAAAAATGACAAAATTAAAATAAAGGATTTTGATACATTTTAAAAAAATATTTAAATCTTCATATATTAAGAAAAAGTATTTCTCTTTGAAATTACACTTTGTTGTTACTGCCACAAATTAACAGACTTTACATGTTGGTGGTATCTTTGATGCTCATATGAATGTGCAGGTATGTGTTTGTGGTGTTGGACAATCAGAACCTTCAGGAGCTGTGGGACTGGAGTACAAGACCCGCCAACTTGCAAATCAACAAGGGCCGTCTCTTCTTCCACTTTAACCCCAAGCTATGTCTCTATAAGATCGAGCGGCTCAAGCATGTTGCCAACTTCTCAGACTTTTCGGACCTGGACGTAGCCAGAAACTCCAATGGAGATAAAGTGGCGTGTAAGTAGATGTCAAAATTATTAAGATAAAAGGTATTGTATTGAAACTATAAAGCATTAGTTCTTTTTGAATGGCGAACCACCCCAACAATTTCCGTAATTTGGCGTACCACCAAGAAAATGCTGAATATTTACTTTTTTGGTTCATTTTTAATTGATTCCATATATATAATAACACAGACTGTGTGGCTGCACTGGCTGTCTGAGCTTGAATAAATGTCCCCATCGCTCCACAGTTTAAATTTGTTTTAATTTTGGTTGAACTTAGTTCAAATATATTCATACGATTTGAATAGGCCTTAACTTTTATTTTATTTTAATTTTCTTGTTTTGTTTTGTTTGGCTTCTCAAAGTTACCACCAGGAACAATGTTACCTATCATTAGTGGTACGTGTACCACAGTTTGGGAACCGCTGCTATAAAATATATCATAATTTATTTTGACAAACTGTTGCTTCTTACACCTTTAGCCATAATCCATACACCATTTTACTCTCTGGCTGAAGAAATATTTAATGTTGACCCCTATCTAAGATATTAATTTTTGTTTCTGTTTTAAATGTGAACTTTTGGACCTATATTTTTCTGATAAGTGTGTGGGCCTTGCCCTTCTATAAACATAGAAAAATAAGATTTTTTTTTGTTTATGGACGAAGGAATCAAAAAAAGACTTTTAAAGATACTGAAACATTGCGAATTTAATAATTTTACTGCGAGATTTAAATTGACTTTTCATGTAATAAAAAGTGAACTGAAGATTATTATTATTATTATTATTATTATTAGCACCGCGTCTTGCTACCCGTTCGGGTTATACACACTTACGCTAATGTGTATTGTGTAATGGTAGGGTGATTGTGAGATGAAATGGAGGACCTACTGTTTAACGTGGAATCCGAACCACGGTGGAGACCTGGCATTTGAACTGAAGAACTAGAAACTCTTGATTCAAAAAAATAGCTAATTGCACCTCTACCTTTATTGTCTCTGAAACGTTAAGTTACATAATGATTGCATTTCCCATTAAGATCTTATCATACTGTTCTAATCACAAATTATATTACTTAACACTAGTCATTTCTATGGAAAGTAAAATTTTGTTTCTATATTCTATAAAGTGTTTGGAAAAAATGGGAACCTTTTCTTGAAAATACATGAAATTTATATTAAGAATATGGCAACATTATATTTGTATGAAAAGCAATTTGTATTTAATCTAGTGAATTGGCAAAAACAGTAAATTTTTAAACATTCTTTGAGCAAACCTTTTTATACAAATATGTTTGTGTTTCTATTCAGACTATTTTAATTTCCAGGTAACGTGACTGCATTGAAAGTGTATGTAACACAGACATCATCCCAGGCTGTCGTTCTTATGTGGAGCCAATTTGACCATTATGACCCACGTTCACTGCTAGGCTACGTAGTGTATTCCACAGAGGCTCCATACCAAAATGTCACCCTCTATGATGGCAGGGACGCATGTGGGGCGGATGGGTAAGCTGTGAGCTGATCCTAGCTCTCTAATTCATAATGTCCTTAAATGTGTTTGATAGCTTGGGAAAATAAAGCAATTTAATAAAATTAACCATTAAATATGTAAAGTTAAACTTTGTTTAGGTTCTCTCTCTCTCTTCACACTCTCACCACTAAGGCTAGATTAGCAAAGCCGATGAATTATATCCTCAAGACAGGCTTAATATGCAATTTGCCAAACTCTGGCATTAGTCAGGTCAATAGTTCAAATCCTGATGTGGCCAAAATTAGTCAAGTAGTAACTGTAGGATGTTCTAAAGTAAACAAGTCCCAGTTAATTTTGATACAAGGAAATGCATGCCTACTAAAGGGCCCTTCAAACTTTTTGTGCGTGACAAAAATTATCAAGTGATTGTTTGAAAGAAGTATTTGATATAAACTTATTAATTCACTTCTGTGACTTAATGTAAATTTTGTGTTAAAGCCACCACCCAAAAATCATGATCCTCGGATCAATAAACGGAGCATTTATTGAAAACACACCCAAGAATAGGACATGGTATTGTTGGTCCCATTAAAAAAAAATACTGTTCAACAAGAGAGTTATTAACAGTTTAATCCCAAGGTTAAGAGGGGGGTGGTTTTTTTAAAAAGGAAATTTGCCAGACCCACACCAGTGTGTAAAGGGGAATGGGAGAATATAATGATAATCACATGTGTAAAACAACCATACCACAGGACCACCTATATGGGTTTATTGTTAAAAAAACAATATTGTGTTTTAAAAGCTTGATGACTGCTTTCTTTTAAACACACATTTCTTATTTTATTCCTATTTTTTCTAAAATTGGTTGTATTACTTTTAATAACTACTCGAATGTATTGTAATTTAATGGACATTTTTAAAACATTTATATATTAACTTCCGTTTATGTGCTTCTACCCATCTTTCCCGTACCTTTTATCCAAATATAACAATGTTCCTCATAAAGCGAAAAGGGTTTTTTCTTGTTATATAATAACTTCAATACTATCTTTCAATAACTTAAATTTTATAATTTAAAGAAATGAGTGTGATAAGGGGAACTACAAATAAATGCACCATAATTCACCTAAAATTAATTAAAATCACAGTATGTAAAAACCAAACAAAGCACAACACTTTGAGTGTAAGTCAGAGTCCACATAATCCTGTCATTGACACCAGTTTTTGTATGTCTCCAGATGGAAGGTGGATGATGTGCATGTCCCAGACAACCAAAGTGCTTCAGTGTACCACCTCCTGTCACGCTTGAAGCCTTACACCCAGTACGCTTATTACGTCAAGACTTATACCATCGCCACAGAGAGAACAGGCGCTCAAAGTCCAATCTACTATTTCAGAACATCCCCTGACAGTGAGTTGCATTATGCATATATCAGGAGAATTTATTTCTCATAGCAACAATACCATGACTGTCATTTAGCTAATGCTTGTAAACTAAAAAAACAAATTTTCTGTGATTTTTTTTCTTTTCTTAAAAAAACCTAACAAAACGTCGCTACCCATTCAAGTTATACACTTGTATTTTAATTACTCTAATGGTTTTAGTGGTGAGGAAGGTTATATTTATTGGAAGTGTACCTCCACTTGCTTGGAAGGACAATGTAAAACCATTTTTGAAAAAAAACCTTTAGTACATCCGACCAAGATTCAAACCTTGATCTCCGCATCCTCGGTGGTCTAGTTTGCTAAGAAAAATTGGCGCGTAACGGTGAAAGTAGCACCTTAAACCACAAAGCCATTGAAGCGGGTTTCTTTGATATTGTTTTTGAGAAATATGTTTTATTTGTTTTCAAACCAAATACATTCCGCTGAAACTAAATCCATAGAAAAAGAATAATTATATAACCTTTTCATCATTATTATTAAATAAAAATCTTTGAGTAATATTTATGTTCTCATTTATTTTAATTTATGAAAAAAATAAAACTGCTTGAGCTTATAAATAAGATTACTCAAAATTATGAAATTATTTTATCAGAATAACAAAAATTCTATTTAACGAAAATTATAGACTGGTTTGTTTAGCATTTTTTTCTCACTAATTAGCATAAATTTATTTCTCTAACAAGATAATGTTTTTTGATAAGCATATTTTGTTTCCGGTAATAATAATTCACTTTTTTCACCACATCTAATATCGGCTTAAAAATCATACATATTCACCCATCATAAGAATTAATATATTTTAACCCTAAAGCATTTCATAAAGCAAATTAATTTTTGGTTCACATAGAATTTATCATTAGTAGAAAGAAAAATAATAGCTAAACATTTTGCCTAAAATTTATAGGTGTGTGTGAGTAGGAATTTTTCACCTCATTGAGTAATGGAAACGCTAAGCTTTTTTGAGTTCAAGTAGTGTAAAGCAATATTTGTACTATAAATATTTAAGGTTGAATTTCTGTAATAGATCCATTTAGTCCATTAGGTACAAAGTTACAAACATATATTTTTCAGAATTAATTTTTTGGGGAAAAAATTCACATTTTAAAATCTATTTAACATATGTATATTAATACACACTTAATCACATGGTTCCCTTATGAAATAAGCAAGAAGCTGTGCCTATAGTTTAAAAAATTACTCCACACTTTAGCCTACCCCTTGGTTTTGATCCACACACACTACCTTTATTTATTATTATTATTATTATTATTATTAGCACCGCGTCTCACTACCCGTTCTGGTTATACGCACTTACGCTAATGTGTAATGGTAGGGTGATTGTGAGATGAAATGAAGGACCTACAGTTTAACGTTGGAGGCCTGGCATTCCTCACATTCACAAGATGTCTTGTCAGAGGTGAAGGAAGGGTTTGGTAATCAGATAAATCTGTGCTGGAACCAAGGATTGAACCCCGGCCGCCAGCACAGAAGTCTGACACCTTACCCCTAGACCGCCAGGTCACCACCTTAATTTATTTACTTCATCATTCTTTCCACAAACATTCTCAACAAAATATATTTAATATACCTTTTTTTTTTAATTGTACGAAAGTCAAAAGGGACTTTAGTTGATATAAAAAAATCTTATAATTGAATAACATTAATAAGACTCAGTATTTTCGTGAACAAATCAAAAATTCTGAATACTTAAAAATTTTTGAGTTTTGGAAAAATCTTTTGAGTCAAGTTAGAACAGGTACTAAAGCTCATTTCAAACTCAAATTTTAAAGTACTTGCACACCCCTAAAAATATGTTTCTGATGTTTACATAGCTATGTTCTAAAAATATCTCATTAGCACCTAAACAGACCAAACACATTGTCTGCATCAGGTACATTTTCTATTAAAGTTCATGAATTGGTTCGGACTCGGTGAATGACTATATGTGTACGTGTTACAGTCCCTTCTGTGCCGATGTCTCTCCAAGTGTTCTCCAACTCTAGCTCTTCTATGGTGGTTACTTGGCAGCCTCCCACTGAGCCCAACGGTAACATCACCCACTACATCGTGTCTGGGTCGTGGGAAAGGGATGATCCAAAGTTCCTCAGTCAGAGGAACTATTGTTTTGACCGTAAGTGATCATTTAAACAAACTGGGTAGGGAAAATACAAATGCCCTATCTTGGCTATTCTCAAAACTCTCAGTCTTTATAATCATTATTGCAAATTCCTAAAAAGGTTTTTTTATGTGGGTACTACCTATTGATGTTTACAGCATTAAGAGTTGAAAAATTTGACAAATGTTATAAATGAATAACTACTAATTAGTAGAGATGGGACGCTCGAATTCTCAATTCCTTAATTCCCTCGAATCTTCTGGTATTAGAGAGAAAATTTGTAAAAATCCCAAAGAAGTATCTTAAATACAATTTTGAAGATCTTTACTTCAAATAACAATTTTAAGTAAGCTGTAAAAGGAATTATTATATAGACTATGTAGTATTAGTTACAAAATTACCAAAAAAAGGGACAAAATTGTAATAAAATAATTAATTTACTATAAAAAAAAGTTAACCTTGTAATTATGACATAATAGACATGGCAAACAAAATACCACTAATCAGTGGCATCAAGCCTTAAACAACACTTAGTAAATTGAATTTTAAATATTTTCATTTTAATAAAATTTAACATTTTCAAACTGTCGAGGTTTTGAATTGGGATTTTAGATGAAAAAGAAAATGTAGGATTTGGATTCAAGACTTATAGGATTCGACTCTACTAATTAGTTTAATTTTAATAATACCTGTTTTGGTGGCCATGTGGTCTAAGATGTTACTCTTGTGTTGGACTAGACTTCCAATGACAGGGAGATCAGGATTTGAATCCTGGTTGGGTGTACTGAGTGTTAATAAACCAATCCCCCCCCAATTTTTTTTATTGGGGGCTTTTATTTATAACGCTTTAATTTAATCTTAGTATTGTGATATTTTGAATATAACGTCTTTTGAATTGATTTTGGCTTTTGATTATTATAACATTACAAACAAAAGGGTGATTTTTTTTTTTTTTTCTCTCAAAGGTCACGTTGAAGGTGCTTACTTAACATGAGCAAAAATTTCCAATTTTGATATATCTCCAGCTCTATAAATACAAAATAACTTAACATTGCAAGAATGTAGGACTATTAAAAATAAAATGCTTATACTAGAAATAATTTTTTTATAAAACATTAGTTTCTGAGCTATAATCAAAATATATAAATTTTATGGAGGTCTTAGAATTGGGGAGTCGAGTGTAATGAATGCTCTTTGTTGGACATAGAGATTCCTCTATTCTTAATATTTCTGTTTAATTTTTTATTATTTCAGATATGCCCTTTTTTCTATTATGTTTCTGCTAGGGGTCTGTGAAATTGGGTTTTTTAATTTTAGTCTAGTATTTGTTAAAACCGCTTGAGTTCAAGTTGAGTTTGAGTACTATATTTATAATTTTTAAATGTTAAGCATATATATTTGCTCATTTTATAATTAAATTATAACACACATTCTTAAAATATGAATGACAACCATTTTTATAAATATCCTACTTTTGAAAAAAAAAAGTTAAGAATTGGAAACATCTATTTTTAAATTAAAAATAACACTTAAAAAACACAATTTGAAAATAAGGACAACACTCAAATAAAAATAGAATTACACTAACAATTATTTAAAAAAAATGAATATTGCATTACGGCTTGAAAATGTATAAGACACTTTAGAAACACTGTATACTAATGTAAATTAATTGATAGAGAAGGAAGTCAATTTGAAAGAATAATTAGGTTAGGCCTAGATAGGAACAAACATACTTCTCTCTTCTTGTCTACTTATACTTTTTTTACACTTCCCACTTCTTCAAAACTTCCACAACTGCACATTGCTTAGAATTTTTGTAACTATTATTTTTTCATTAATGTCCTTTCATATAAAAAATAAATATTTCCAAAAATTCAAAACAATGTGCAACTGTGGAAGTTTGAAGAAGTGTAAAAATGTAGGAAGAACTAGATAAGTTTGTTTATATCTAGGCCTAACCTGGCAATCCTTTCAGGTTGGCTTCCTTCACTTTCACTTATTTTGCATTAATGTACAGTATTTCTAGAATGTCTTAATAAAATAGACGTTTAATAAGCTAATATTTCCCCAAAATATGCATTAGTAATTTAATTTACCCTTTAAGAAAACATAAGTATCATAAACAATAAGATATTTTGAAGTGTTTCCAATTCCATTCCTATATGTGCATTTGCACATGCATGTTGTATGAGGTCTCGCTAGACATGTTTATCTTATTGGGAAATTTATATCACTTCAATTTTTAATACTTTTAAAAGTTGTTCATACTTTAAAATTAAATATTTCTAGAAGATAATATGAAATATTAAATGCTCTTTAATATAAAATGTGGTAAGTTTGGTAAAATATTTATTGCAATAAGTAGGATCAACATTGATTTTAGACAGGTTAACCAATATAGTTCTTTAACTAAGCTGTAACTAAACTAGTGCTAGTTTTGTAGGTAATTAATGAGTTTTAAATATCTTAAGTTCGAAAACATTAAATAAAATAATATATTCTTGATGTAACATTTATAATCTAACAGAAATTAATATTTTTGAAAGGGATCTACAGGGCTATTATGACCAGGACGAAACACAAATTTTCTACCATTAACAGAGAAACGCTAAACTTTGCTTCAAAAGTTATTATGGCCGACCACTTTGCGAAAGCAAAGTCTTCTTGTACCCAGTCGGCCACTCCTGGTCAGTTTTGATTACTAGCCCCACGTTGTACACCATTTTTATACCTAGTCGGCGGCTACGGTCATCAGTTTCGCCTTCTCGGATTCTTCTTATGGTGTCGTCCACGGCAGTCAGTTGTTTCGGTAGAGCATCTCGGGGTTATATAGATAATGGTGGGGGTAGAGGGGGACAGCCAATTAAAGAGATACTATTTAGCGACTTTGAAATTGAAGTTTTATTTTCACAAATAATTTACATTTTAGTACGACGGATATTTAATTTAGAAACACGAATTAGTTACAGCATTGCTAAAGATAATTAATTAGCCACCTGGTCTACCTCTACTTTCCCCCATCTCGAGACTGTCTCTACACGTTACGATAAGTTAACAGTGAGTACGGGTCTTTACTCTTCGAGTGCTAATCGGCCAGTGCCGCGTCTGACGCTTTCCTTCCACATAAGGTCAAACACAAACGCTCAATCGAATGTGCTGATTGGCCAGGAGTCCGCGCCAAAACCTCTCCCTTCCCTGAAAGACCACACGCGCAAGCAACAGGTGCATCTCCCAGCTTCCGGGTTCAGCTATTTATATACTGCACGATGCTTAAAATGAAAAGTAAAAGTAATAAATTTGGATGACTCTAATATTCCAACAAAGACTTTAAATAATGAAAAACTATTAGATTAAAAGTTTAAAGGCCTGAAAATGAAGTTAATGAATTGAAATTTAAAACATATATTGCTTACAACTTTGGTTATGATTTACATAACTTATAATTAACACAAAACCTCACACTTTCTTATAATTAACCATTTGATAGTAATCAAGAGAATTAAATTAGGCCTAGATGAATGGAAAAGAACAATGTAGTTATCAGTTTAGTACTCTCAGTATCTTGAGTGTATTAATATGTAAACTAAAGGAAAAACTAATATAATTTTATAATTGAAATGGTTTTACCCTGACCACTTTACACTTGCGAGCACAAATATTTTCCTAGTAGAATGACGCGGCCCAATATAATAATCTCAAAACGTTTTTATATGTGTTTCATATAATATAACTTTAAATATAGGCCTTTATCATAATGTAGGCCTAGAATGGGGATAGTATGCTTACCCTAATGTTAAAATAATGTTCTTTTTTTGAAACATAACACATTTAAAATGTATTATTATTCACCACCAACATACTGATAATTGGGACATTCCAATATTGAGATTAATAATAGTTTGTAGGTTTTATAGTAGGTGGAGGTTAGTTAGGCTTCAACATATTTGGGGTGTTAGTAGTCTGTTGACCCACCTCATGAGGCAACATTGACCAAGATGTTAGTATCTTTGGTCTAATTTTACAATGATGGGGATGTTAGAATTTTAATCCTAACTGGGTGTAAGGTGTGGTTTTATTTTTCTAAAGGTTTTACCACTCTCCCTCTACACAATCTGAATACTTTTATCCTATAACTCAACCTTTATCATCTATACCCTATTAGGGTATAACACACGAATAGACAAGTTGACAAGAAAATAAAAAGATAGGCCTAATCTGTTTAAGATGCCTTAGCAAAACTTTAATAATGTAATCCTATTTAAACAGATTCGCACACACAGTAGTAATTACCTTCCACATTAATGTGGGTTGTAGGCCTATGAAATATTGCAGCCAAGACTGTAAATAACCGAAATAGGCCCTAGCTTTAATGTTTATATGCGGTTTGGTTTAGGCATAGATTTTTTCATAAAAGGTTTACCAAATTTATCTAAAACCAATAATTAGTAGTTATACCTAGTTAACCTGAAGTGGATAAATTGCAAACAACTCATTATTAAGAAATATCCTTATATTCTTAAGCACTTAACCAAAGTCTTAAGAATTCCCTTTAAATAAAGGCTGCACTTATTTTTAACCATCCAAACCACCCTCTCGTTCACTTTATTGTAAACTTAGTAGGCCGACTGGGTATAAATGCCCATTGTTTTGACATTAAGCTGTCAAAAATATTCAGTGTAGACACTATTTTTTGGCAGTTCTTGAACGCTTTCAACAACCTTAAATAACTACTTTTATTTTCTAAGGTCTTCACACGACATATTTAATTCAATCTGGAACGTGAGAACCTTTTTGACACTGTAAATTAATAAAATTAGCACATAGTAGGCCTATGTATGTTCAAGTTGAGTACCACATAGATAGGAGATTTTCTTTATCTTACCTCAACCCAATCAAACAAAATAAAATTTAAACCCCCTTACTGTAGGCCTCTCTTTGAAAATGTTCACTTTTTGGCTTGACAAAATCGAGAACAGTTTTAAAATACCCCTACTAAGAAAGCAAAAATACAAAATATTAATTTACTGTTTGAAAAGTGTTGTTTTTGAGACAAAGGTTTATAAGGCATATATTATTTTAGTTAAAAAATAAAGTTATTTTAAATAAAATAGACCTAAATACAAGGGTAGGCTTACATTATAAATGGTTGAAATTATTTTTAGTTAATAGAATAAAACACACTTGTTCCGGTATCAACACAAATATATGAAGAATAAAGCATTGGGTCGCAAAGCATACATATCACAAAAACATTGTTTCTTTATTGGCCAACTCATTAATTCATTTCTTCGTGTAACATTACTATTTGAATGCATAGTTCACATTACGATTGTTTGACTAAAATATGTTGTGTGTATTGAATAATGTAAGCCTAGTATTTTTTTCATTTCAATTTCAAACCTTAGGCCAACAAAATGATGGAAAAAATTTATTAAATTAAGCTAGGTTAAGTCTTTCTTGCAAATAGTATGACTTGTGATTAGCTGTTTGGGAAAATAAAAAAATATGAATAATGTTCAGTCATGAATACCAGAATTCTTTAAATAAATTTACCTAATTTCTCACCTCTAACTTCTTAAAAGATAATATTCTTTGGAAAAGTGTTGCCAACTGATGATGCAAACTGCTTTTATTCTGTACATTAACGCTAGTAGCAAAGTCAAAGCTAAAACTAGCGGACGACACAAAGTGTGGTCATAATAACCCAAACACTATCTTTTCCTCAAAAGTGAAGCTAACAAGAGGTAGCCAATAACTTTGCATCAAATGGTTTTAATAGCCCTGCAGGTAAAAATAGTAAAAAGAAGCATTCAATTATCTAGCTATTTTCATTTTCATTGCTATGCTATGGCAATAATAGTTCAAAATGGACGACAATATTGAATAAATTTACCTGTCAAAAGTAGTTTTAAAGCTCTATTATGTTATTAATGTGAAAATTGATACTAATTCACAGTTTATTAATTAATTGATTTATAAGTGGAAATTGCCAATATTATCTAAATTAAATAGTCTATGCTTAATATTGCATTTTAAAAATTGATTATTAAGTTATTCAAGTGGAAGCTTGAAAATGACGAACTTATAAAACTCTCAATCTCAAGCATAATGATGAGCTCGTAATCCGAGTACTCGCAACTCCTTAGTTTCTGCAAAAATGTATTTTTTCATACATATTATGAGTTTTAATTAAATGTCTCATTTTATATTTAGGAGCAAGAAAGTTTATGAAGTGCACCAAACTATTTATTCTAGTTATATATTTCTCTATTGTGTCTTCCAAAATTACAAAATTATTTTGGTTCTAGCTTTGACCTTACCAGAAAAGAAGCCAACTTTTCTATTCCCTGAGAAGACTCCGGAGAAGAAATCCGAAGAAGAAACCTGTTCCTGTGAAGAAAAGACTGAGCCTAATATCAAATTGGAAACAGAGGTCTTGTCTCAGATTGATTTTGAAGATACACTGCACAACCACATTTACATCAAGAGGTAAATATTAAGGATGTAAAACTCAATTACTAAATGCTCTTGATTCTGAATGTTATTGACATAATCAAAAATCAATCTTACTATCACAAATTTTCGATAGCCTGACTTACTAACTCTCATATCCCAGTAAAAGAAAGTTCTAGCATTCAAACGAAATGGTGATATTCAAAATTAGATAGTTTTTCATTGCAACCATTACTAATTCTTTTGCTATTTCTCTCTAGTACCAACATATTATAACTATTTTTAACATGACTTATGTGTTTTTGTAATTTTGCATGAAGTAACTGGGCTGTTTTCCAATTTTTTCTTACAAACTATATTTTTCTAGGTTTTTTCAAACCGATATTTAAGGATTTAAATTGTAACTGTTTAAGAATAAAAATCTGTTAAAATTAAATAACCATAATTGAGAAAATCAAATAGTATAACATTTATGGCCATTATCACAAGCACTGCCAAGAACTTATGTGAACATTTAAAACATATAATCGCAAACCTTCAAGCCTGATATAGATCTTTAGCTAAGGATTCGTTCGACAATAAATGAGAATTAACTAAGATTTTTTGAACCTATAACATCTTGGCAGAGAATTTAACATAGGGGGATTATCTTGGAAAATATAAGAAAGTCACCGTCCATTCCAGCAACACTGACCAGATAAGAAAGTTGTGTGATTAGTTGGAATTATCTGGCACTCTACCTCGGCCTGGCATATTATGTTCTGCTAGTTGGTATTTTCTCTGCAATTGGTACTGTCAAAAAAAGAAATTTCATGGAATAGACATTTAAATTTATTTTTGAAATCATCAATTCGGGCACATTGATAAGATTAACGAGTAGATTTAGGTTAGAAAAAACAAATTAATTCTAAATAATGACATTGCTTACTACAAAATGCGATAAAATCAAATTATCTGGGTATAAAGAGAAAAAGATTTATATATAATTAAAATGATTTAATTTTACTAATTTTAAATTGCGTATTCATTAAAAATTATTTTTCTTTGGCTTAATAAATACTTTATTTCATTGTGTACACCTCATTTTTATCTTTAGCTATACAAACTTTTAGCCTCATAGATTAATTACTTTACCTTAAAAATTGTATGTGAAAAGCATAAAATATCAAGTTTGACACCTTATAACTCATGAACTGTAATGGTTTGAAATCATCAAATTACTATTTATAGGTTATAATTATACACTTGTTAAAATTGTGCGATACAATTTTTATTGTTGAATGACAACCTGTTGTGCTTGGAAGGAAGAAGATTTTTAGAGGTAAATACTAAATAGTAGTGGTGCACATCCATAAAATTCACCCTCTTTATTGTCTAAAATTAGCTATTTTACTTTTTTTTTTTAATTAGCACCTTTGTTAGTACCTTTGTTGGTAGAACATCTTTGAAAAATTCTGGTTTTTATACAATTATAATTTGTTCTCAATGTTCTAGACTACCACAGAACCGAAGCAAACGTGAAGTCTTAGGCGGCGATCTTCAGCTGAGGTCTAAAGAACATAAGGAAGAAAAAGTATTGGGTGACGAAATGTCTGTGGAGTTAACTAAAGAGAATGGTGGACCTAATAAAATAGTTAATGGTAATTTGAAGATTATATTGTATCAACACCTTTTAATTAAGATGTTATTAGGGGCATACAGACCAATATAACTGTGGCTTAGAGCTGTAAGGGCTAATGTCAAAACTTTTTTTATCCGGCTAGCTGAATAAATATATCAACTAATGTATTTTAATTCACCTAATTATTGAATTCAACCAAGTTCAAACTCAACTTTTTCACTTATAGAATATAACTATTTTAAAATATATAGGGGTGTACCGATGCGGATACCGATGAATCGTAATCGGGCGATTACTAATACAGCAGCAATTAATCGTAATCAGTGATTATTATGACATTTAATCATGTTTTTTTATTAACATTTAAAGCAAAATTTTCTAGTTGGGTGTTTAGTGATCAAAAACATACACTGCATCTGAGTTGTGGGCTATGCAAAGATTACATAACCAGCTAAAAAAAATATAAGTTCATACCATTGATAAAACTAACAATCTAGTTCCAACTTTCGCCAGCTAGGCATAAAATATATTTTTTTATGCATAAAATCTTGGTATTTGGTACATTCATTCTTTTAAGCATATTTCCCTATTTTTATTAATAAATAATCGATAATCAGAATTAATCGGTGTAAATAATCGTAGCATGAACAATTAATCCAAACAACCAGTAATCGGTTTTACTGAATCAGTACACCTCTAGTTAAAAGTTTGGATGATTTTGAATGGGCTTTGATAAAATATCAGCTTCAACTTAATTTTTAAAAAATATTATTTTTTTGGTAGTGATTCAAATTTTCAATGACATTTAAAATGTTCATTTGTGTTTAAATAATTTCTTTGCTTTTGAGTACAGTTCAAATTAAAATTTATAATAACACATCTGAATTGTGATTTAATTCAATATTGTGACAGTAAATTGATTTATCAGCTTAGAATGAAATATTACAAATCTTTGTGCAATAAAACATTTTCTGAATTATTTTGTGTATAAACATTTTTAAATAAACTTAATATGATATTTTTTCAATCATTAAAATAATTTTTAAAAAAATATTCAAAATTTGATTTGGCTTTGAGAACATTTCAATTTCACTTTGAATTGGAAAAATTGGACTTTGCACACCCCAAAAATATCATCTACTATTTTTGGACGATTTATTCTCTGATTAACTAGCTAACTTTAAATTACATTGGCCCTTCAAGCACATGAAAATATAGAACTAGAATATAGAAGTAAAATAAGCAAATACAAATAATGCATTTGTGCTTTAGATTGTGAATTTTTTAAAATTTCATTTCATTATTCCTCCAACCACACCTTTTTTGGGAAGTAAAAATTAAAAAAAATTCCATGGGGGGAACCCACAAGCGAGCTATACCGACCGAGTGGCCCTCACCACCATTGCAGATAGAGGGTGTCATGTGGTCAGCATAACAAATCTTTCAGCCGCTATTCTCAGTTTTATAAACTGGAACTAGTACTTATTTATTCGAGTAGCTCCTCATTTTGTCCTCATAAGGCTGAGAAAGATTCTGGAAGCACTGAGGATTGAACCAAGGTTCTCAGGATCTTTAGCCAGGAACTCTGACCACTAGACCACAGAGAAAATTATTATTAAATTCACAATGTTACATTAGGATATAATATTCATTTGGATTTACTAAAAGAGCGAATATTGTAAGTGTTTGTGAATTTTTTGCCATGTTAAAGCACGAAATATGGATATCTTAAGTATGGCTGCTTTCACATTTTAGTTTCTTTGAAAATTTATTAAGTTAAATTAGGAGGGATAGCCAGCACACTTACCTAGGTGATACTGGAGTAGAAATTGTTTAGATCTAACACTAAAAAAAACACACATTTTTAAGGACCAGCTTTCACTGTCACAGACAGCTTCATCAGGTCAGGAGAGTAGACTGATGCTTTTGGTTGAACTTTAAGGTTGACTGTCTATACCACATAACCTTAAGTTGTTAAACTAATTTTTGTGTATTCCATCCATTACTGTTTCCAGCCTGTGGCCTGGGTCAGTTTTTTATTCAAGCCATAAATTTTCCACTGCCGGCTGGCTAGGCCTGTCGTAGCTTCATATGCCTTATAATATAACTTAAGACTAGGACAGGCACGACATCCAAGTCCTCGCCCATTAATTTATTAATGTGAAAGAGTAAACCCACATTTCATGTATGATAAATTTTTGGCCATGCCGGGAATTGAACCCGGGACCCTTAGATCGATAGGGCAACACGCTACCAACTGAGCTAAGGTTTTGGACTAATTTTTGTATATATAACCTATAACCATTGGCGCAGGGACGTTTTTATTTGATGGGGGCTGAGGGTGAGAATTATCTGCTTTTATAGGGGAAAACATTTTTGAGATAAAAAAAAAAAAGACCAGGAACGATGTAGCTCAACTAAAAATTATGAAACACTAAAAAATTAAAGCAGGTTTCTAAATACGATTGCCCTATATTTGTTACTAGCTATAAAACCACTAACTAGGTTTGCAATTTTAATTTTGCTGAGCCTTCCATGGTATACATTAAGCAGAAACAGGTGATTTAATCTACAGTAACCCCATGGCTTCTTTGGTGCTGACTGACAGCTCACAGCTGACTTCTGACGGTCAACATTTAGGTATATACCTAAATTTTTACTGTCAGAAGTGACAGCTGCTAAATACATGTTTTTGCAGATCATATGGCTCGGCGTAGGGATACATAATTTGGTCTGATAACTTTTCAAAGCCGTCAGCACCAAAGAAGTCATGGGGATACTGTACATTGCCTCATCATCAGAGGCAGGTTTTTTTGTTATTGGCGATAAACGCAAATTGTTTTTCTGTAGCTTCAAAATCTATATTTACACGTTTCACAATGTTTATGAAGTGATCCAACTTATTTTCAAATCGCGAATTTTCGCGAAATTTTGCTATTCTCGCGATTAACGCGAAAAATTTAATATTTTTTTCACACTTTGATATTTCAATAGTCGGATTTGAAGTTTTAAAAACAATATTTTATTGAATAAACATTCCTTCACAGCGTAAAATTTGCCGCCATTTTATTTTCACAGAAGTCTCACAAGCCTTAAGAATGTGTCTGGATCATATATTTTGCGCATGCGTAGTTTTAAAACTGAAACAAGACTGGAAAGAAACGTGTTTTTCACCTCAAAGTTTTTTTTTTTAAAAATTAACATATCCTGCGTTAATTTTAATACTCGCTGCCAAATATTTATTTAAGTTATTTTGGGTACTCAGCTTATTTTATATTTCACTTACACCAAATAAAAATATCTCAAACAAGAGATTTCAACTACCATATGTCGCCACCCGCCATCTTGCCGTCTTGGAATGATTAAGTAAATAAAACACAATAGAATTACTACTCATAGACTGCACATCAAATTTTAAGCCAAAAAACACTTTGCTTGTTGCAATTACTAAGCAGTGTTCAAGCATGTAAATTCTAGAGGTAATAAGTATATAACTTTTTTGGTGCTACACATTTTTCATATGTTGGTATTAGATAGTTTTCTTTCGATATAGCCCGTCACTAGCTTCACTAATAAACCATTAAATTAGCGTGTTAATACTTGATTAGATCATGATTTGCAATTTTCAACACAAAACACCACCATTTTGAAAAATTAATGATAATTTTTTTAAAAATATTCACCATAAAAACCTGCCTCTGCTCATCATTAAGCAAAGATAGTTTTTTATGCGTCCAAGCATTAAATAACTTTTTTCGGTATTAAAAGATGTAGATGGTATCACTTTGAGTTTTCAAAATTTCTTTAATGTGTGCTCCAAGCATTTTTTTTATTATTATGATGTTTATTTAATGTGAACTTTGTGTCTTACCTCAATAAGATTGTTACATTATCTAAAAGTTTAGTTTTGTTTATGGGGTAGAGGAGGTAAAAATTATACTTTCTACTCCACCATCACCACACACCTCCCCCCACCCTCACATCCCTATTCCTACGCCACTGTCTATAACCAAATAATAAAACTATATTATTTGAAATACAACCCTAATATAAATTATTACTAAACGGAAGTATTTTTTATTTATTTTAGTATGTTCTAATGCTAATGCAACCTATTTTAACCAGTTTGAATGTATTGCAGGTATCTACGAGAGCTTTGAAATACAGGTGAACGGAACGAATATGTACGTGGTGACCAATCTGAGCCATTTCGCTGAGTACACCATTGCAGTGCAAGCTTGCCGGGAACGCATGCCATCCGAGAATAGTAGTGTAATCACTTGCAGTGCCAAAAGCATTTTTACTGCAAGAACACAAGCTTTACGTGAGTTTAGAGCACATTTTAAATTAGCGATTTTGATACAAAAACTTGAGCTTGCAATAAGACAATGATTTTCACAAAACAACTAGCGCATCATTTGACGTATTGGCCCAAAAATAAGCTGACCTCGAATATAGTCCTAACCAGATATCTAAATATGGGATTATTTTTTTTAGGAGAAACGTATTCATATTTGAAAATGAATCTCGGGATTCCTACGCATCCTGGAAAACCTGGAATTTTAAAATATTTCTTCCAGGCCTGGAAATGATATGGGGTTTCTTATTTTTTCAATCTCTTCCTGGAGTTTTATAAGTTATCCTGGAAATTTTTTTTTTTGTCATTTTTTTAAATACACAGCCCTATAGGTAGCATAATCACCCCTTTCTCTTATGGGCTAGGCAAGAAACTGTGAATATAGTTCAAAAACAACTCCATACTTAATCCATCCTCACTAACTTTCTCCATACTTTCTTACCCTTGCATACTTCCTTCGCTTCAACAACATCCATACACCGAGTCATACGTGTTCTTTTATTCTTAGAACTCTTATTTAATGTTTCTCTTTTTCACACATTTGTCACATCATTTAGCCACTTTTTACATGGCCAACCCCTTTTGATCCACATACACTACCTTCATATATGCTTCATTCTATCCACATTATATGAACATGTCCAAACTAACATAAGATGCTTCTCTCTTGTTGTCTTATTGGATTCCCTTTCAAAACTCCTTCAGCACCCACTCATTACTTACTGTCCATATAAGTTTTTCCACTTATATGTCTTAGATATCACACCATTCACATCTACCTAACTCTTGTGTTTTGACTGACAAACTCACACTTCACATCCATAAAACAATGTTGGTGTGAACACACTTTTATATACTGCCATCTTTGACTCTTGACACTTTTTTGCAATAACCCACATACATACTACTACTCTCGGAGGTGCATTCATCTAGCTGTTGATTTCACCATCTATCCTTCCACTTTTACAGAACATTCTGCCCAGGTACACAATGTCATTCACTTGTTTCAACAGTTTTCCATTTATACTAAGTAGACAATCATTTCTTGATATTTCCTTATCGAAAACCAATACCGTAGTTTTGGAGACATTTATACGAAGATCCATTTTGTCTGTCACTACACTTGAAGACGATTTAATACATTCTGCAAGTCGTTTTTCTTCTCAGCCATTAATACGGCATCATCTGCATATAACAGCACTCTCACATTCACATTGTTCAATAGTACACCAATCGTGTCCTCACAAGCACCCCTAATACACTTATCCATGAAAACATATACAACCATGGAGACATAACACAACCTTGTATAACACCCTTTTCATTGTAAAACCATTCGTTCAAAGCTCCATCCAAACTCATGTTTTATTTCTATCATACAACGCTTTAATTGTAAATTTACTAACCATGCATATACACCATAATCTCCAAGAGGCAAGAACATTCCATAAAATACTCCTATTCACCCGATTGTATGCTTTTTTTAAAACATGACAGTAAGTTATTATTGTAAAAATTAGATAACCTTTATTATATTTGTACCTAAGAAATAAAGAATAATTAAAACATAATTAATATAACGACAATTTGCAAGTGATGTATTTATTTGTGATATTTAACATGCACTTTCTAAACTGATTGATTATATCTGCACATGACTTATAAACTAACTTACATCTAGAAGAGACACAACATCCAGCCCTTGACCTTTAAACTCATCACTGTGAAAGGGAAACCCCACATTTTACCCACGATTATTTACAAGTAAGGTTATGCTATATTTTAATTATTTAAATAACTCGTTGCTTCGTGTAATACATTTTTTTTTAAAGTGTGGAAAGGTGCAGGCCTAGGGGAGTTGGGAGCCTGCATTAAAATTGTGTGTGTGTGTGTGTGTGTGTGGGTGGGTGCGTGTGCGTGTGCATGCGCACACACACACACATTAAGTTCTGATTTTGGTAAGAAGAACAGTAGAAGTTATTTGCTGAAATTACTAAAACAATTTTAATACTTGCATACATATAAAGTCATGTTAGCTACAGCAATCCCTTTATATAAATATTATCGATCCCTATAGAATAACATAAATAACTAAGTAAAATGTTATTAATGTTAGTTGCAAAGAAATATGTTTGAATTTTCTCCACTGTTCTTCCAATCAAAATCAGGGTATAGAAGTAGCTATAGAAGGTTCAGGGTGTCCGTTGACCTGGAAAACGAGGAACAATCGGGGAATTTACTTGGTTAGGGAAAGATAAGATAATTAAATCAAATTTCTGGAATTTTCATATATTTAAAAAAAACTTTTATTTATAGTAATAAAAAATAACAAACTTCTTCCAGTTAGGGCTGGTCTTATGACTATCGCATAAATATTGCTATCGGTATGTTAAAAGTTAGCTACCAGATAAAGGTTATCAGCCACTTTAATATTTTGTGCATATGATGAACTGAATTTATTTGCCGTATAGTTATCTGTAGGATAAATATATTTGTATACATAAAACACAAGGTTGGTACTGTTTTTACTGGTTTGCGCACGCGTATAACCTGGCTAGTAACTACAACGCTCAACATTTGTTAAATAATGGCGGCTAAACGAGTGTGAGTAAACAAATTGTCATGTGGACGCAGAAGCTAGGTAGTCTTGCAAGTATTAATTTCAGTGTCTGCCAAAATTTAGTCAATAGTTGGTACAACATTTACAAAATTTTGTTTATTGTACTCATATTAAAATAATTTGTTTTCATATAACTTTACAAATATCTTGTCAGTTTTTATAAAAGTGTGAAATAATTGTTATAACTTTATAAGTGTATATCTCGAACAGGTGCTAGTAAGACGCGGTGCTGAGTATGATTATTCTAACTTTATATATAGTTAGAGGCTAAGCCTGTACCAACTAGACACGTGAACCAAGATTTTAACCTAAAAACATTCTGATACGCTAAACCTAATGAAAAACAACAGGCCACTGTGGCAACGCTCATTTTAACTTTCATATAAAAGTTATCAGGTACTCAAACTTCCTAGTAAAAATGTGATGAATAAATACATTTTATCTGGCAGTCATAAGGTACACTTTTAGCTTAACGACCAGATAAAAATATTTATTGGCCGAGTTAATATTTATCCAGAGGTCACAAAACCAGCCCTTAATCGAATCTCTTTTAACACATCTGTCCTGGTTGAGCATGCTAAACTCAATTTTCACAGTAAGCATATGATTATAAAGTTGTATTTTCACCTCACTATCGCGTGTCTTTAGCCAAAGTTGAGTCATAGCTGCTATGTGCATGTGTGAGAATTGATTATGTTATTAGAAGAAAAAACAAAAAAATAATGTATATCACAATCATTTAAGCTGTAATAATTAATGTAAAGTGATTTTTTAATGTCTCAATATTATCTTACTGAAATCAAACTTAAATCTTAATATCCGACAAGCCATCACTTTAGTCTGACCTCATAGTGTGACATAATTTCAGAATGGGTATGCATAAAAAAAAAAGTATTACATTAAATGGCAATCTCAATAAACAGATTAATATATATTGACTGGAAAAGTCTGCGAATTTTAAAGTATACTTTGGCTGGACACCCTGAGGTTAAATAATTTCAACATCCCTTTTGGATCACAGTTATATTTTTAATATTAGCGGCCATCCTTTTCTTACATAGGTTTTTTTTAAAATGATTTTCGACACTCTCCTAACCACATGTAAGGGACCTTAAGATGTTCAGTCAACCTATCCCTCTTTTATCTTAAATAATTTTTTACGATTTGGTAAATTAGATTATTTTAATTGTTTGGTTAATTTTAGACTTAAGGATTTGTAATAAAGTGAGTGATATTACATTTTAGGATACTTTAATTGCAGTAAAATTAGATGTAACGCATTACAGTAAATTAAATATAAGTTTTTATATTCTTTTCTTACATAGATAAAAAAAACCTTAAGGGAAATTGATTCCGATACCCAAAAAACCCCACGCAATTTAAAGACTGTAAAGAGCCATCTATATAACCTTCTCTAATTTATGAGGTAAGGAGCACCATTTGTTGCGGCAATTAGAAACTGTGTGTGTGCGTGCATGTATGTGTGTGTGCACACACTACAGCCATTTTTTAAAAGGTACAACATTTATTACATATTATCCAAGTGTGTGATTCTAGTCCACACCAAGGTCTCATAAAGTCTGTTGGTAAAAAGGTGCAGTCTATTTTCACTACACTATAGTTGGCTATTGAAATTGTTGTAAACATTTTACCGCTGGTTCTATACTGTATTCCCAAAATTTGAGGTGTTTATTTTACAATATATCAAGATGAAAAGAAATAAAAATTGAAAATATAAATGTTGCTGACCCCTGCAGATGGCGCTGACAACATTGACCCGAAGAATCTTGTTTTGGAGGTTTCCAACCAAACTCAAGCCACTGAGGTTAAATTGAAGTGGATGGAGCCACCAACTCCTAATGGGATCATTGTCACCTATCATATTATGTATACGCCAGTTGATAATGGGGATGTGAGTATAAAATATAATGTGATAGATTGTCAAGTCATTGGAATAAATGTCAAAATATTAATTTACGGGCATACTCCACAATAATGTCAAGTAATGGGTGGAGTTGGAGCTGGTAAAAATATACCAACTCCAGCTTCAAATTATAAACATCAAATATTATATATAACAATATGTGATAAAGATATCATTTGCAAATAACACATCTTTAAAATTATATATTTCAAGAAATTATATGAAAAACACGATGTTTTTGAAATAAAAATGACACACATTTTTATAAATGGTTACAAATACTTTTTTTTAAAAAGTTAAAAAATAGTTTTTTTTGTTTTAAAATTATAAATAGCATTTAACATAAAAAAATTTTATTTAAAAATAAGAATAATACTCAAATAAAATTTAATAAAAATGATAATTAAATTGTTTCAACACTCATGTCTTTAAAGACATTAAAATTACATTAACTATAAAAAGAGTTTATAAAATTTATGTTTCAACAAGGTACTATATACCCAAAATATTCTTGCGTAACTTTATTGACTCTATAAGAGAGCGTAAGAATCACAAACGGTTAAAAGATTAAAATGTTGTATATTTATTTTAGTAGTCCTTAGTGTAATAACAGCGCATGATCATGTATTTTGTTCCAAGTGTAATAATCGTGCATGATCACATCTTTCATTCCAATTTCATTCCTTTATGTGCAGGAGTTGCACATGTGCGGTGTATGGGCTCTTTAGAAGTTATCTTATTGTGAAATTTATTTCAACTCAATTTTTAATGCTTATAAATATTGATGTTCTAACTTAAATATAAAGAATAAAATGCTTAAAATAATATGAAATAGTAAATGCCTTTTTATTTAAATGTGGTAAGTAATGTAAAATATTTATTGGAATATTGATTAACGCTGATTTATGACAGGTTATCCAACATAATTCTATAAATAGTAACCATACTAAAGACAGTTTTTTTAGTTAAAAAACATATTAAATAATACAAGTTTTAAATATCTTAAGTTAGAAAACATTCAATATAAGATATTAACTGCAACTGATTAAAGAGTTTTTGTCCCTTTTCCTAACCCTATTTAAAAATATTTTTGACGATTACCACTACATTTTAACTTAATTGAAACGATAAAATTCTATCCCTTTCTGATTAAATTGCTTAGTCTAAAGTGGATTTCTATAAGGAAAACCTCTTTTCGCTTTATGAGGTAATTGTATCATATTTGGAAGAAGGTGTAGAAAAGGTGGCTAGAAACACATAAAAGGGACGAACACAATATGGCTTTTACAATGAAAAGAACAACACAGTTCACACTTTACATTTCTGTCATTGGACAAAGAGGTAATGGTTGCCTCTTAAATAAAACCAATCGTCACCGCCCAATCCCTCGACCTAGGTTTCATTTTATCGGAACTCAGGTCAGGGAGGAGTGTGAAACAAGCAACGCAACTTCCCAAAAGACAATGGATGGGGGAAGGGAGAAAATGGAAAGTAGTAAAGAATGATAGGGGACATAAATAGGAACATGTAAAAGGTATAACATAAAGATCAAACACAGGAAAAGGACATTGAATATGTGAGTATATAATATATCTCTATAAGGAAAACCTCTTTACGCTTTATGAGGCTATACCTTCTTCCAAATATAATACAACTACCTCATAAAGCGAAAAGAGATTTTACTTATAGAGATATATTATATATTCACATTCATTGTCTTTTTCCTGTTTTTGTCCTTTATGTTATACCTCTTACATGTTCCTATCATTCTTTACAATTTTACATCCCCCCCCCCCCCCCTTTTTTTTT